>CAUYQV010187374.1:0-21336 GCA_963574575.1 Galagoides demidoff | reverse complement strand
CTGGATTCAAACCCATCACCTTAGGTGTATGTAGCTGGTGTCTTAGCCACTTGAGCCACAGGCACTGAGTCATTGTGGAAGATTTTAAAAGATTTTAGCACTCCTTTCTCAGTAACGGATAGAGTGCATATACAAAAATCTATATGTCAGAACAATGTGATTAATAAACTTGACCTCATGAGATATATGAAATACTGATCCCAATAAGTGAAAAATATATTTTCACTTCAAGTTTACATAGAGTACTTACCACTATTGACTATGTATTGAGACAAAGCAACGTCAACAAACTATAACGGAGTGTTATACAAACTACGTCCTCTAACCACTGTGATAGCAACTACAAATTAGAAGTTACTAAATATTTGAAAATTAAGCAATAACTTTTAAATGGTGCATAGGTAAAACTAGAAGTCACATCAGAAATTAGAAAGTACTTTTAATTGAATGATCTAAAAATTACTACAGGACAAAATGTGTAGGATGAAACTAAAGCCCTGTTCCAGGGTAACTTCGAGTGCTATAGAAGAAAAGAAGAAAGGCAAACAATTTAATTGTCTTTTCCAGTTAGAAAAGCCCAACGAAAATACCAGGCAGGAAAAGATAAAGACAAGGCCAGAACTGAGAAAGACAATAAACACACAGTTCTTTGGAGAAAATAACAAGTTTACTAAATTTTAGACAAAAGGCAGGTAGAAGAATAAAGAAGACATCAATAATCAATATCAAAGCAAAACCACATCTACTCCAGATATTAAAATAATCATAAAAGGGTATAATGAACAATGCAGTTGACAGTTCAGTCGAATCAGACACATTCAAGAGTGCAACCATCAAAATTGGCACATTCAAAACAGTTAAGTTCATGGTCAAAAACACTCTGAAACCAAAAACTACAGGAGCAGATGACTTCACTAGTGTTTGGAAGTGAATTCTTCCAAACATTAAAAGAAAAAGTAACTCCAATTACACATAAATCCTCCCCCCAACCAGTAAGAGGATATTTCTAGATCTTTTAACGAGGCCAGCCTAAACATGATACCATGAGTAGATAGAAATGGTCCAGAGAAAACATTTTGCTTCATGATAAAAGGTCAGAAGCTTTCCCCTAGAGATTAAGAAGACAAAAATTCCTACTATCACCACTTCTCCAGCTCCTAGGAAGAAGTGGGGCTTCAGCAAAGTTAGAGCAGGTTCTCTGTGCAGACCAGCCTCATCAAGTCCACGGTTTCCTTTAAGATCCTGCTGACCTTGGGCCCCCGGCTGCTGCATAAAGTACTTAGTGTCCCTGAAAGTACACCTTTTACAGCTGTCTTAAAATTGGGGCAGAAGAATTTAAAGTTCTTGCTCCAGCAACTATAATTATTACCAATGATGCAATAGGAATTAATCCTGCACAGACTGCTGGAAATGTCCTCCCAAAACATGGTTCAAAACTGCAGATTATTCCTAGAGATCACGTCTGAGGTTGTTAATGTCTGCTACTTGGACTATAGGATTTCCTTTCAGAATAAATAGTGATATTTCTTGTTGTGAAATTGAAATCAGGCATTGAATATATAATGAAAACACCAGGAGTCAATGGAATAATGAAAAGTGACTTTTCAGTGCCTTCCTGTTCACCACTCTCTGTGTGAAGAGGTAGTGCTTAGAATCGAAGAGCCACCACCACAGATCATACAGGCTTTGGTTGCTACCTCACAGCACAGGCAGGTAGTTCTTTTGGGGTAAATGGGTTATCCAACTGTGTTTTATAACGGGAGGATGTTTCTGATAATTCTTTCTGAGATCATTTGGAAAATTAAAACTGACTAATGCCCAGATGTGGTGACTCATGCCTGTAATCCTAGCACTCTGGCAGGCTGAGGTGGGTGGATCGCTTGAACTCAGGTGTTCAAGGCCAGCCTAAGCAAGAGCAACACCTGTCTCTAAAAAATATCAGGCCTTTGTGCTGGGCACCTGTAGTCCCAGCTACTTGGGAGGTGGTGGCAAGAGGATTGCATGAAGCCCAGAGTTTGAGGTTACTGTGAGCTATGATGCCACAGCACTCTACTCATGGCAACAAAGTGAGATTCTGTTTCAAAAAACCAAAAAATAAAAAACCCACCATCTCTTCAGTGGGGGTTCCTTTATTCCTAATTGTTCTAGAGAAGAGTTGTTGGTATTGAAAAATAATTTTTTAAAAATAAAATTGACTGAATCTTAAAAACAAAAATTCCTACTATCGCCTCTTCTATTCAGCATTTTACTGCAGGTTCTAGCCAGCAAAATAAGATGAGGAAAAGAAAAGCTATAAGACCTAGAAAAGAGAAAAATAAAATTCATTACTTAGAGGTGCCAAGATTGTTATGCAGAAAATCCAAAAGTATCCACAAGTAATAGAATTAATGAATAAATGTCTCAAGGATCCTAAATTCAACATTAAAAATTATTTTAAGGAGAAACCTTGGGCCCCGGCTGTTTAAAATATATAAAATATTATGGAGAGAAATTGAATGAAAGCTGAAAAAATGAGGTAACACACCATGTGCCAGGGCTGGGGGAACATTCTGAGGGCTATTTCTTGACCCAAGTGGTATTCATTTATTCAGGTTTTCATATCAGATTATGATAATTCAAGCTACAAATGTATGATTTTTGCACTTCTCTGCTTACATGTTATACTTGCATACAAAGTTTATAAACATAAAATAGAATAACTTATTTCATGATGCTAAATAAATGAATATTGGGTTGAACCACATGAAGTTGCTGTTTTTGTAGTCCAAAAATAGTCAAATATAGGCCATAGTTGTATAGAGAATATAGGTAATAGTTATATAGATAAAATACATAAAAGTTTTGTTTTATAATGCTAATGAGCAGTTGTATTTTATAACTTTCAGTGGTCAAGTTTTTGTGCTATTTAATATGTTTCTTTTCTTTTTTTTCCAGAGACAGAGCCTTACTTTGTCACCCTCAGTAAAGTGTCATGACATCATAGCTTACAGCAACCTCCAATTCTTTAGCTCAAGTGATCCTTCTGCCTCAGCCTCCCGAGTAGCTGGGCCTATAGGTGCCCGCCACAATGCCTGGCTACTTTTTAGAGATGGAGCCTAATGCTTGCTCGGGCTGGTCTCAAACTCATGAGCTCAAGAAATCCACCTGCCTCAGCCTCCCATAGTGCTAGTAGTCTATAACTATAACATCACGTCTGTTGGATGAAAGTTTTGATTTTTGACCCCTTTACTAGAAATTAATTAACTTGAGCTTGATAGGAATGGTCACATGTACTTCAATCTCATTATTAGCTCTAAATTGTATGGAGATACATCAAGTGTGATCTAGTTGATACCCAATATATGATACCATATTGTCTAGTTGGGCCAAACATGGTCAAGGACTATAACCACCATGGAACGTAGGACCAGACTGTTGCAACACAGCTTCTGAGGCTGGATTGGTGTCAACTCTCAGTCCAAGAGCACTGAGAGGCATTGGTGCATGACTTGCCCCAGATGGCCTTGTTCCAAGGTCATTAATGAAATTTATCATGAACATGCTGGTGTAAGTTGGAAAGAAAACATGAATGGTGGGGATGGTGTGACAAATGGTTTTGACAATTTTGGATTTGAATTCTTATCCTAATTTGACCCCCATGGTGCAATGTGTGAGTCTAGCCAGGACAGTTCTCTGAGATGGGTCCTGTTTTTGAGTCTGGCCATGTCTAGACTCTTTCGGGTTGTGATCCAGATAAGGTAAAGATTGTCAAGTGATTTTTACTTTCCTGGGAATGTCTTGAAAAATTAGGCACGTTAGTTTCGATTGAGCCAGGAAGCAATGGAAAAACGAGGAGCAGATGTGGGTTGTTGATTACAATTTCCATCAGCTGACAGCCTTCACGCACTTTCACTCAGGCTGTGTTTACCCATAAAGCTAAGATACGTGGTTTAAAAAAAATTAGCAGTATAACATAGGCCAAGAACATCTGGGCTTTAAGTAAATTGGCCAGATGTTTTGATGGTTTATAAATAAAAGCCAAAAAGAAAAGAAAGGGATAAGTGAGTGAGCCGGACTTACAGTGTACCTGCCTGCTTGTATGTTTCCCCGCCTCCAAGTGTGGGAGATGAAACCGTGTGAGTCATCGTTGAGAAGGTGGAAGATAATAAATGTTGGCACTTTGCCCTGGAGAGAGAGGAGTGACCGTCATCGTATTAAGGAGAAATGGGAGGTGGCCTCAGACTTTTTCGTATCTAGAAATTATTTCTCAATTGCTCATAATTTTTGAGTTGTATTTATATGGTTTCTCATATCCCAGCCAAGATATCAGTTGTCTACAAGGGCTAGGTGCTTTGCCAAATTGCAAATAGATTTGTTTCCCTCCTGGAAGTACAGATGGAAACTGCAGACATGCCTTTGTTTCTCTCCCTCCCCACCCTTTTTTTTTGTTAAAAGGTAAAATACATATTGTTTTGTTCAATTCTTTCTTTCTTGGCACAATATACTTTCTAAAATATTTTCTTTAAATTTTTTATAAGTGCATAATAGATATACATAGTTTGGGGGTACATGTGATGATTTAATACATTCATATGATTTGTAAAGATCAAATCAGTGTACTTGAGCTATGCGTTACCTTGAATATTTGTCTTTTCTTTATGCTAAAACCATTTGACTTCTCTTCTAGTTACTTTGATACATACAATAGACTGTTGTAAACTGTAGTCACCCTACTGGGCTAGCTAACACCAAGTCTTACTTATTCTATCAAATGATATATTTGGCACATACACTTCATCAAATAATTCTCAAACGGTTTTCGGAAAAGCTCAGGTTTGGGAACAAAATTCGTGCCCAACTTCAGACTTCTTTGGAGCTTCTTACTTTGGGCAACTTAACCCTTTAGAGCTTCAGTTTCTATTTCTGTAGAATGGGAATAATAATTATTGTGTCATAAAGGTATTTTGAGAAATAAATGACTTAAGAAATGTCAAACACCTCGCACTGTTCCAACTGAGGCATATGAGATTGCCCCTTTGTAGCGATGTTCTGGGTCCTGTACAGGAAGATTTAACATCCTCTACCATTTGTCTGATTCACAAGTGGGGCAAATTGGTGTGGTCTAACTACCTCTCAGCCCAGACCTAAACACAATTTTTTTTTTTAAATGCTGGATGTCATTTGATTCCTACCTCCAAGTATCTTCCCTCAAAATGTAAAAAAGAGAAACGGGGTCAGAATGGAAAGTTATTCCATGTATCTGTACGCTAGTTAATGTGATGTACTGAAATAGGAAATATTCAACACGTATTTTTGTTTCTTCTTTCAAAAAATATTCTCTAGATGTCTACTTTAGTTGGAAATGGTTGTAGGTGATGGGGACACAGACATTAATCCCTATTCTCATACAGGGAGGGATCTGAACAACAAGCATCATAAATGGGTAAACTACGTAGAAGTTTAAAGGAGATTAAATCTATAAAAGCACAATTAAGGCACTGAATGGATGGGTGGTGAATATGTCAGTAACTTGCGAATATTTCTAAACTTTAGGAAAATGTCGCATCAATCAGATACTAGTAATGAGAATAATACAGACCCATTGTGCACCACTGGCAGCACAGACCCCTAGGTTGGGATTGTTACTTAGTTGTGTATTAAACCATGGAGGATAAGCTGCCACTTGGACTAAGATATAGTTCTTCTGCTGGAAAGAAAATTGGATCAACCATGATATGGAAGTAAAATTAACATTATCATTCCCACCTAGAGCTAAATTTTGTTGTTGCTGTTGAGTCTCACTATATCACCCTTGGTAGAATGCTGTGGTGTCACAGCTCATAGCAACCTCAAACTTGTGGGCTTAAGCGATTCTCTTGCCTCAGCCTCCCAAGTAGCTGAGACTACAGGCACCTGCCACAACATCCAGCTATTTTTTGTTGTAGTTGTCATTGTTGTTTAGCTGGCCCAGGCCGAGTTTGAGCTCGCCACCCTCGGTGTATGTGGTTGGCACTGTAACCACTGTGCTAACCGGGTGCTGAGCCTAGAGCTGAATTTTAAACAATATTCTTTCCCAGGGAAACTAGCATTGCAAGGGGCTTGGCCTCATGGTCTTATATTTCCAGACATTGTATTATGATTCTGAGTTCTATAGTCTGTTCTGAAAAGATTGCCCTATAAAATGCTATCGAGAGAAAACCTATTTCTGACAGTGGTTAAGTCTTTGCAGAAATGTTTCAAATTTCCAAGTTTTTCTTTGATATTCATTGGAAAAGAAATTAACAACCCAGTGGAAGGGTCTATCAAAACGCCAGATTAGGTTGCTAGAAAGTAGCAGTTGCTAAAGGACTTTGAAGTGCCTGAAGAAAGGGAACGATATAAATCAAAGTAAGGTTTCTTCCCATTACTAGGCAAGTATTTCACTATTTATTCTCAGCAAAGGGCTTTGTCTCCTACTTCATAGAGAAAATAAAGGAAGCACAAAGGCGTGGGGCACTGCAATGCCTGCCTCCAAGTGTCTTCTCTACACGATGACTGCAGATAAGCACGTTCGTGAAACTGTCCACGGTCACCATTCACTCCGCTCCTTCTTTGTTTTGCTCACACCTATGATGGTGTCCTTCCCCTTTCTTTCCAAAATGAACAGCTTAGTCCACGTGGCAGTTCAGTCCCGGTTTAGCCTTCACAACAGCCAGGTCAAAATTCCACCCCAAGAGGGCTGCCCTGCCAGGGTTTCGCCTGAAATCTTTGATATTCTCGTTACTGTTATCTGATTGGTGTGACATTTTCATACATCTCAGAAATATTTGCAAGTTACCAGCGTGTTTAACACCCATCCATTCAGTCCCCTGACTGTGCTCTCCTGTGATTACGCCTGGATTCCATGCCTTTCAATCACTCAGGAACGATCTCTTCCAATCTTTTGTGTTCTTCTGTTTTCTCTCTCCTTCCCTCTGACTTTTCACGTTGTCCCAGTGACATTTTTCTTCTGCATACAAAGTCACTCCCACCTTAGAAATAAACAACAGCAAAACACAACCACCAGCAGCAGCAATCACGGTGCTCACAGCTCAGCACCTGCTCCAGGTCCTGCCCTGGAGCCTCCCCGGTTCCAACCTTTGGCCTCATGCCCATTAGGGAGGTCTTGGAGCTGTGTCCACCATCCTGCTTCCCTGTCCATTCTCAGCACAATGCTCCTGACATTGGGCTGTTCCTCCTTTATCACTGAGACATTTTTCTTCAGGTCAGTGATGACCAATTAGCTATGAAAGGGAGGGATACTTTTGAGAACCTATATTATTTGCCCTTCAGTAACATGAGACAGGTGACTACATCCTACACCAATGGGATGCCTGTTCTCTGCCACTGTACTGGACGTGCAAGGACAGAGAAGGAGGTCCATACGGTGGCTTCTTCCTAAAAGTATGACTTCCCATGACTTCTGAGACGTATTCACTTCTGGCTCTTTTTCTGCCTACTAGACCTCTTTTTTTACCTGCTCTTTAAAGGCTGATTTTCCCGTGAATTAACCCTATGTTCACTCCATCTCCTCCCACAGACGTGGCCTGCTTCATGGGTATGAAGGCTGTGCAGTTGCCAGGGCACCTTGCTTAGAAGAGTCTCACCTCAATCAACACTCTGCTGTCACCGTCTCAAACTCCCTGATTTTTTGAACCAGGGTCCCCACGTCATTTTGTTTTGCCCTGGATCCCACAAATTAAGTACCCTGTTCTGCCCCAGGTGGTCTCATTTACAACCCCAAATTCCATTTCCAGGGTGGCTGATTAAGTCCCAAGGTGCAATACTTGGTACAGAATACTAACCTCTTCCTCTGAGAAATGTTTACAAAATTCTAACTTCTTTAAACGCCTCGTCAACCCTGGTACACTTGCTATTATTTAATCTGGACTTCTGGTTTTTGCCTCAAATGTCGTTACTCTTTCTTTTTGCAGGCAAAGTCATAATTTTCCTCAGGAAAATTGGTTGTGTCCCTGAGGTGCTGGATTGTAGAGCAAAGCTCAGATGACATTGGCTTGGAAAATGTTCAAAATAGGTCTTACTAATGTGTCCCCACCAGGACTAGGGGAAATTCTTTGAATACTCTGTCTGTTGCGCAAAATGGCTTCCTTGTGACGCCATCAGCATGGATTAGCTTCAAAATAAGCCACCAGGTAACTGAACCAATAATAACCACAGGAATTTATTTGATTAAAGAATGGAATTCTCAAAACCTCTCCTGAATAATGGTCTTTTCACAGAATGGTTCGTTCCAAGCCCTCTTTATGACAGTGTTACTTACCAGCCCCAAGGTCTTTGGAAACTGCTCCTGGGAACCTGAGTGTAGAGGCTGTTGCTTCATTTCTCATGGCCAAGGGCAGTGTCCAGTCCATCTGAGGGGGTGTGCATGCCATTAAAAAGGACATGAAATAAAGGGGAGCAGAACACAGCCTTGACTTCTGCCACTGCGGATTAGAAGTCTGATTGATTTCTGATGATTAGAAATTGGTTCCTGCCAGACCTGACTTTTGTCATGGTGTTAATAATCGGGATTAGCATGAAGAAAATTATACTTCTTTTCTAGTGAAAGGGTGATGAAAAGTCATTAAAGATTGCCTCACCTTGTTTTGTTCTTGTCCTTTTTCTCTAAAAATTTTATAGACAATACAGTGACCGATGGTGGAGTAGTTATTCTTAAATCTCTTGTTCCTCAAATAAAATATGGGACTAATAAACTCAAACCTATAGTTTTTTTTTTTTTTTGAAAGAAAGTTACCATAATAATTTGAGGAAATGTCAGGCAAAAGGAATGGGCCTGAAGTGCTGAGGGAATTTTTTTTTTTTTGGAGTTTTTGGCCAGGGCTGGGTTTGAACCCACCACCTCCAGCATATGGGGCGAGCACAAGGGAATTTTATGTTAGTGAATCCCTGTAATTGCTCTTATCTCTTTGTCTCTGGAATGTTATCCCTAAATGAGCTTTTTACCTCCACTCTAAATTTTCCAGTTTCATTGTAAACAATCTGAAATTGTGATGATACTAAAGAAAGAAAAGAAACAAAACCAAACTTCCCACGCTTTCTTGGTGGTACGTCTTCAAGGTCTGGGCCTTGCCTGTGTTTCTTGTTATTATTTCTTCTTCTTCTTCCTCTTTTTTGTTTTGTTTTCTAGGTAGGATCTCATTCTATTTTGGGTTGGAGTGCAGTGGCATCATCACAGCTCACAGCAACTTCAAACTCCTGGGCTCAAGCAATCCTCCTACCTCAGCCTCCCAAGTAGCTGAGACTACAGGCCCCTACCACTGTGCTCAGCTACTTTTTCTATTTTTTTTTTTAGAAGAGGCAGAGTCTCTCTCTCTCTTTCTCAGGCTGGTCTCAAACTCCTGAGCTCAAGCAATCCTCCTGCCTCAGGCTTCCAGAGTGCTAGAATTACAGGTGTGAGCCACCACACCTGGCCTGGCTATATCTTCCATCACTTTCCCACTCCAAAACTTGCTCCAAAAACTTTATGTTACTAGTACACATCTCCCTCTTATTTGGTGGTCCTGGCCTTTGTGAGGTCTTCAAGATAAATTAAGGGAAAGTAAAAGAACTTAAGAGGTTTTATTGTCTTATAAAGCAAGATAACAATAAAACAACAGACACTCAGGCCCAGCCAGAGGAAGGAAACTTTCCCAAAGAGTATATAGATGATCATTTATCTCCATTCCCTCCCAATCCATGTTCCTCCTCTCAAGAACAAGTCTCCCAATCAATGAGAGTGTAGGCACCATTGTCAAAAGAGGCAAAGGAGGGATGGAGGCTTTGATATTCATCTTCACTGCTGTCCCCTTCTGGGCTGGCCTCTAGAGATCCAAGACTCTCCCCTTTGGGTACTCCTGACACCCTGGAGCCAAGTATGTCCCTACCCTCCCCCAACATGGATTTATTCACATATCAAAATAAAACAAATGCGCCCAGGCTATCTAAATCCTACACAGCGTGTTGTGGAAAGGAGCTGCTGTCTCGCTGTGCCTCACCCATGCACAGAGTCAGGACATCTCGCCACTGTCTTCCAGGGAGCTCTGTGTTCAGGTGAGAAAACTCAGGCTGCAAGGGAAGTTACTCTCCATCATGGATCCTCTTTACTAAGTCTTTAAAAAAAAAAACACGTGATATTAGAAACTGTATTATTTATTATACAAGCTTATTCTCTGAGACTGTCATAAAGCAGAGGAGGCTCCGGTGAGGGCTGGCTTCAGCATGGGCTGTCCCCCCGCTGGATGCCCAGTGCAGAGCAGCTTCTCCTCACTGTGTTTGCGCCAGGCCTTGCCCACACTTGACGGTTCTGCCAATGAGCCACTCCTTTTATACACTTCCAGGGCTCCACATCTGTCATGCCCTCTACCCACAGCGACCTTCTGCGTCTGGCTAAACCCTACATCGCCTGAAGATTCAGCTCTCTTGGAAGGCTCCTCTGACACCCCAGACGTCCCTGGTCTGTCAGAGTGTGGGGATCTATCAGCTCTTATGACGCAGGTGATTGTCCCTGTACCCTAACAGGGAGGAGAGAGGTGCAGGGAAGGACAGAAGGAAAAGAGAAAATGGAACAGAGGGAGGAAAATGCAAAGGGAGAGGAGAAAGAAGGAAGGGCAGACATGCTGAACGCGCAGATGTGTTGTCTCTGAAGAGCTGAACTTAGCAGTTCAGTTCTAAAGAAGGTGGGAACCGCACCCTGTGTCTCCCACGATGATGACACTACCAGGTGAGCAGCCAGCCAGGACGTTGATGGGGGGCAGATACAGCAACCAGTGTTCTTCCCCACGGTTCATTGAGATGAGCAGTGGTAGTCTCAGATTAAGCCCCTATTACTTCCTCTGTGAAAAGATAACTTTCATTAAGATCACAGCATTAACTTAGCTGAACGCTGATTGTTGTCTTTATTTAACTAACAACCCTTAAGGAAATATGCAATTTAGAGTTAGAACTGAGCAAGGGAAGTATTGCTTTGATTTTCAAGACAGTGGGTGAAAGGGCGGAACCTTCTGACTTGATGGCATCCCTGCTGGTGTCTACGGCTCCAGGGCTGCTCAATGTTACTGGTAGAATCAACTGCCCCTGCTCCATGGGCGCTCACCGCTGCCCATCCACCAGGACATCACAAGTGAGGGAGCCAACACCCCGAGCCTGAGACTTGGCGTCATAGGCACAGAAGAGGAGCCCGGGGCCCAGGTGACATCCTTACCCAAACGTTTGACCTGTTGACCTTGGTTTCTGCCTACGTTTCCCAATTAGTAACTCCAGTGTGTGTCTAGAATCCCAGTCTACCGTAGACCTTTTTGTCTGAGAATCCGATACTTTCCTGTCTCCTACTGGCCTCCCCTTTCTGGCAGCTCACATCAGTTTCCTGAACCCACAGCTGCTGGCTGAGGTGCTGCCTTCAGGAGAGGCTCACTCAGAACCTTGAGAACGTCACTTCCCTGAGATGAAAAACCATTCCGCCCCAGCCTCAGCCATTCTGCCCTGGCCTCGGCCATCCCACCCCAGCCTCCGCCATCCCACCCCGGCCTCGGCCATCCCACCCCAGCCTCGGCCATCCCACCCTGGCCTCAGCCATCCTGCCCCGACCTCGGTCATCCCACCCCGACCTCGGTCATCCCACCCCGCTTCAGTCATTCTGCCTTAAATGTGGGTTTTAGCTCACAGCAAGCCCAAGTTCCCCATCTCCCTTCAGGAGGTATGTATTAGAGTGGGCCTCCATCCTCACAGAGGCCATTCCCACAGCTGAGTTGGCCCCGGAATCATGGCTGTAACCTGGCCCTGTGTTCCTCAGTGTCCCTACCTACTCAAGACTTTGAAGTGTTACCCTAAAACACAGCCAAGCTATGAACCATCTTAGAAAATGATGCAACCAGTTATTAGACAGACGGCTGATCAACATTTATAAAGTCCTATGTTGTTTTCTGATGACAACTTAGATTTACTAAAAATATCTTTTTTTTTTTTTTTTTTTGCAGTTTTTTGCCAGGGTTGAACCTACCACCTCCGATATATGGGGCCAGCACCCTATTCCTTTGAGCCACAGGCGCCACCCAGAATATGTCATGTTTTTATGGGTAAAATGGTGAAATATGGGCCAGATAAATTCTCTTTGGTGGAGTCAAAGCTGGATGAATAATCAGAACTCATTTCCAGAAAGCACTGGTTGCTAGTTCAGAGTCTATAGGGAACAGGTTCCTGGTGAAGATCATGATGCTTAACCCCGGCCTGGTAACAACTGTGCCCACAATCTGGGAAGAGGCTGACATTTTATATGCCCTGACACAGGTGAGATGTTAATACCCTGAGATAGTAGGATATGCTGAGTTTAGGAGGATAGAGTACACCGTCTTCACCATGCTGATAGTCCCTGGGTTCAGAAATGAAATCCAGAAGCACAAGGAGTTTAGATGGTCCTTGCTGGGGGAGGAGGGCAGGGCAGCACCTGTGGCTCAATGGGTAGGGCACCGACCCCATAAAGTGAGGGTGGTGGGTTCAAACCCAGCCCCAGCCAAACTGCAACAACAAAAAAATAGCTGGGCGTTGTGGCAGCCAGCTACTCTGGAGACTGAGGCAAGAGGATTGCCTAAGCCCAGGAGTTGGAGGTTGCTGTGAACTGTGGCATCACAGCACTCTACTGAGGATGATAAAGTGAGACTCTGTCTTAAAAAAAAAAAAAAAGAAGGTCCTTGCCTGGTTATGATAAAATTAAATTAGAACTGAGCAAGGATTGTAGGCAGAAGGCTGTTAAGAACTAGAGAAAGTGACTGAGAACTTAGTAAGATCTGAGGACATTCATAATTTCATCTGACAATTTTCAAGATCTATATTGTTTGTTTCACCTAATGTTTGGCATTAATATTCTCAATATGAAAATGTGAAAATCCTTTTGTATGGCAGCAGGTACTGTGAATGAAGGATAAAGTCTGAGCAGGCACACAGGCTCTGCTGAGATTTAAATTCACCCCACCTTTGCCTCTGATTTTCATTCCAGAGGCCTGCGAGTTCCCACTGCTAACCCACCCCACCTCCCCCAGAGGCTTTTGCTCTGTGCTTCCAGCCCGTAGCACAACCCTGCTCAAAAATCACCTGTAGGCAGAGCTTTGCTGCCTGGCTTTGCTACTTAGTGCTGGAGCCCACCAAGCACTCGGGCTTTGCATCTGTCAAAGGCAGACAGGGCCATAAGGTAGTTTCATTTTCAAGTTTTTGAGAAACCTCCACACAGGTTTCCATAATGCTGTACCAATTTACTCCCCACCCACAGTGCGCGAGGTTCCCCGTCCCCACATCCTCCCCGAGGCTTCCTACCCCGTCCTTTTGATAATAGCCACTCTAACTGATAGGAGGAGTGTCTTTGGGTCTGGATTTACGTTCACCTGATTATTGTTGAGCACTTTGTTATGTACCTGTTGGCCACTAGCAGGTCTTCTTTGGAGAAATGTCTATGCAGTTCCTTTGCCCAAATCTAGCAGTTCCAACTCTGGGTATGTGTCTGAAGGGGAGGAAATCAGTATTTCAAACCAATATCTACATACCCATATTTATTGTAACATCATTCATGATAGCCAAGACATGCAGACAACCCAGGTGTCTACTGCAGATGAATGGATAAAAAAATGGTGGTGTAATATATATGTGTGTGTGTATATACACAATGGAATATTATTCAGCTATAAAAAATAAGGAAATCCTGCCATTTGCCACCCCACGGATGAAATGGAAGGGCATTATACTTAATGAAATAAACCAGACACAGAAAGACAAATACTATATGATCTTGTTTATACATGAAATATAACAAAGTCAAGCTCACAGAAGCAAGAGTACAATCAGGACGGTGGATGCCATGAGCTGAAAGAGTGGAGAGGCAGAGATGTTGGTTGAAGGACACAAATATTAAATTATAAGACAGATTCTGGGGATCTAATGTACAGCACGGTGGCTATCCTTAGCAATTCTATCGTATACTGGAAATTTGTCAAGAAAGTAGATTATAAACATTCTCACCACAAAATAAAACAGAAGAAACTCTGTGAGGCCCTGGACAGATTAATTAGCTGGTTGGTGGCAATCATTTTAACAGCATATATCTGTGAATAAAAATCACATTGCAGGGTGGCGCCTGTGGCTCAAAGGAGTAGGGCGCTGGCCCCATATGCCGGAAGTAGAGGGTTCAAACCCAGCCCTGGCCAAAAAACTGCAAAAAAAAAAAAATCACATTGCACTGTAGTGAATACATCTAATTTCTATTTGTCAATCAAAATACAAAAACGCAAAGTCTTTTTAAAAGACAGAGCAGAAGGGTCTGCCCAGAGCCTACTGCTCCCCTTCCAGGACACCCTTGAACTGGGAGACACGCTCCACTCTCTCCAGTCTGAAGCACCCCAGCTGGGAGACAGAGACAGCGGGCAGCCTCCTGGCTCCTCTCGCCCCTGATCATCGTCAGGGCTCCACGGGAAGTTCGCGAGGGACTTCATAGTGAAATTTTCTGTTGACACAGGTTATTTTAAGAGGACAAGCCCTTTCCTTTGATCGCTCTGAAACACATTTGAACAAACAACAATTTTTAAACAAAGTTAGAGAGAGGGCTCCTCACGCCCTGGAAAAGCTGTTTGGCCTCCCGGTGATTCATCCCGCCCACGGCAAAGAGGGGCGGGTATGGTGACAGCACCTGCCCCCAGCCGCGCCCCGCGGGCGGCCGGCGGCCTCTGCAGCCGCAGCGTGTGCACCTTGCGCCGAACCGGAGAGCAGATCTGTACTATGAGTCAGCCTGTGCGCGCCTGATAAAATTATACACAAACCGTGTTTTCCAAGCTTGGCAATTAACTAATTAATTGAGAGGCAGGGTAAACAGTCGAGTCTGAAGTCTAAACCGCATTAATTACTGTTTAGAGAGCTCCGCGAAGGCCCGGGGAGCGGCGCCACCTAAGCGCGGGACGCGGTGCTGACTGCGGTGACGTCGCCGCCCGGGCGGGTCTGACGCGGACCCCGCGGGCTCAGAGCATCGCGCCCTGGGGTCCTGGGTCTGCCAGCCACTCACTTCGGTATTTTAAAGGAAAAGACTTCATTTCTCTGTTAATTGAACCCGATAGACAAAATCATTACAATACTTAAGACCCTTCGAAATAGGCAGGGGATAACCGGAAGGCAGAAGTGCGTTCGTAAATCAGCATCCCGGTAATAGCGCCCGCGGTTTACAGTTAAAGACGGAGTTAAACAGACATCACGGGACTCAACAGTCATTTCAGGGTTGTACTTTGAAGCAGTCACTCCGCAAGGCTTTACCATTCTTCAATTTATTTGTAACTTTTATTTTTATTGACATTAAAATCGTGCATATTTATGGGGTACAATTTGAGGTTTCACTGCATATGTAGTTGGTTGGGGTGCACAGCACATCCGTCACCTCATGCATTTATTGTTTGTTTTTGGCAGGAACATTCAAAAGCTTCTCCTGCAGCCATTTTACGACGCACTCACCCTACTGCTAGTCACCCTCCCCGCACTGAGCCGTCGTACACCAACACTTGTCCCTCCTAATTGTAACTTTGTAGCTTCCTCCAACTTAATGCAATAAATATTTATGGAACATTAACTGTGCCAGGCACTTAAGAGAATAAAAAGATGAAAAGGAAAACTCATTTGCAGGGAAGCTGCAATCTAGCTGCGGAGCACAGAAATGAACACAAATGGCCCTGGAGTAAGTGCTAGAAAGTGCTGGAATCAAAGGCTCCAAAAACATATTAAGATTATGGAGGAAGGAAGGGAGCAGCTAATTTGGCTAGGGTCATCAGGGAAGGTTTTGTGAAAGGTTTGTCCTTTGGTGAAAAGGCTTTGAAGGATGGTAATGTGTGTGTGTGTATTTCTTTTTCCTGGGATAGGAAGTATTGGGAAGAGATATAAAAAGCTTTTAAGGCAAAGAAAATAGTTATGTACCAAAAAGGTACATCCAGGACCTCTGGAAAGTTTTCTTTACTTTTCTCCCTCCCTTCTTTCCTATTCTATTCAGATTTTCCCCATCTTTGTACTGATGACTGAAATTCCACCACTTCCTTTGATGGGAGACTGTGTTTATTTATTCAGGGTGTAGACAGCAACAAGGCCAGGCAAGGCAGAGCCAGCCGGAGGCAGAACTGGAAGTTCTACCATGTAGGTGGGTTTGACAGAAGCTTGCAAGTGTAGACAGGCAAAAGGTCGAATCTCTATAATTAATTAATTCCTCTACATTTAAAAAAATTCCACTGGCATGTATTTAGTGCCTACTATGTTTTCTGCATTGTGTTAGCTCTTGAGGAGCATAAAGTAAAAATAAATAAATTGTCCTTGTCCTAGGGAGCTTACAGACACAGAAAATACACAGACACATGTACAAGGAAGCCACAGCAGACTATTGAAGATTCTGTGAGGTAAGAATGACTAATTCATAGCAAGGAGACACGGCCAGGAGATGGGAGGCTCATGGATGTCAGAACAGGCCAGATACGGGCTCCAAGTGGGCAGCAAGAGTGGCATCGCAGGACAGGACATGCAGCCATGGCACAGGTGGCCTTCTCAGCTTGCATCTGTGAATAGTCCTGGCCCATAGCCATGGCTTATGGGATGAAGGTGTGCTAAGACTCCAGCCAGAACATGTGGTTTTGGAGCCTGACATTTAAAAAGTTCATGGTCGACATTATTAACGAGAGACAGAAGGAAACTGATTATATCTAGTAAAATTTTTACACAGAAACATGTTAGTTTACTTATCAGCACTGACCAAAACAGAATCAACAATCTCAAAACAGCTGGCGAGGCTTTTCTCACTTTGCTAAAAAAATCTATTCTCAGATTTCTTTGGGTCGGGAGTGCTTCTTGGGAGGCACAGTGAATAACTGAACCCATAGATAATAAAATACTTCACTCGTTCCCACCTGCCGAGCATGCACTGCTTGGTTTCCGGAGTTCAGTGAACTGCTGAACTTTGGCTGATTGCATTTGTCCCGCGTTCATCTCAAAATTCTTAGCAGTCATGGTAGCACAGGAAAAGACTGTTTTAAAATTTTTCTTCCCTAAGGCTCTGTCAAACTTCAATGAAAAAGGGTCAACTTATATTTCACCAGCCGTGTATGGAAGCCTGAGTTAACAAGCACCATAATTTAAATTTATCTCAGTGGCAGTCTATGCCCTGTTCATATTTGCCCCTAGAGAGCTGCCCAGCCAGCCCACCCTTTAATCTGGCCCTGCCTAAAAATAATTCCTGCCTCTGAAAAAAGGAGAAGCAGAAATGCCAGGGCCATCTGCGCCGTCCCTGTGTAAGGGAGGTGGAGCGCAGGGAACTAGGTTAGTTCAGCGCATGTGGCCAGTCCGAGCTCTCTGTCAGGGAGGGTTGGCAGGGAAAGCTGGAGACAGCCCAAGCATCCTGGTGTTCCTTGGAGAGTAGAGAAGGGACAGGATGGAGGGGACAAATCACACACACTGCCGATGCTGCGACGGGAAAGCCACAGTTTTGGCCCTGCTCACACTCTTAGCTGGAGACACAGCCAATCAGGACCTTAGGTACAAAGACGTCTTTCTTTGCAAACACACACACAAAATTTTACATATCCAGATAGATACTGGGTCTTCTAAAAGAGTCACCACAAGGAAGTCTCCAGTGAATCCCTAAATGCTGACCTTTTCCAAAACATACTTTGAAACTCGTCCTGCAGACTGGACACTGATATGTGTGGCCCCTCCCTTCAGTTATCTTCCGTGAAGTCGGACTGTGACCCCAGGTTAATGAATCGCCACAGTGCTGTGGGCTGTAAACACGGCCGTGCTTATCTACCTGTGGACACCGAGCTGTACACGAGGGAGGTACGGTATGGTCAGTGCCAGGATGTGCTGTAATCAAAGGTTTAGAAAAGAATACCAAGATGGCATTGAAGGAGGCTGGTAATTAATTCTGGCTGCAGTTGTCAAAGAAGTTTATGAAAGAGTTTCCCTTTGAAAAACGCTTCAAAAGTTGGTAATTTTGTCTTTCTCTCCTCCCTCCCTGCCTTCCTCCCTTCCTTCCTGTCTTTGAGGGAGTGGGTTTTGCAAAACAAAAATGAGGTTCTTGGGCCCACAGGAATGGAAAGAAAATGGGAAGACAATCAAGGGTAAGTGCTTGTTTTTTCTTCTTTTGCTTCAGTGGTGAGAATAAACTTTCCAAAGAATAGCAGGTGGCTGCCTCAGTGCTGTGATGAAATCATCCCACAGTTCTAGGAGCCTGCCCAGGGAACTGAGGCTCGGCTGGCCAGGAGGCTGCTTTTGTAGTGGAGGTCAGTCATAAGCAGAGGCTGCAGGGCCTGGAAGCCCATTCCTTGCCCTCTGAACCTCATTTCCTTCTGCATTACCCCCCCTTCCCAGCTCTCCCCTCTACGATCTTAACCCCAGGTCTAAGATTAGAGTTCAACGGCTGGAGTAAGGACAGCAACTTGTGGTTTTGCTTGTTCCAGCAACTTCCAGGTTGTTTTAGTAGCACCGTCTCAGCCCAGACTCAGCTGGAAGGGTCCCTCCCTGCCTGAGGGTCTAGTGCAAACACCAGCATCTCCTGCCTGGTTTACCACTCTCCACAGAGGCATTTAGAGATCAAGAGTCTAAGGGGTGTTGGCATTAGTGGAGCTGCCTGGGAGCTGGGTCTGGGGGACAGCCATCCTCGTGGGCCTGGAGAAAACTCATATTTCTCCACTGCTTTGTTGCTGAGGCACAGGAGTGAGACTCAGTTGTGTGAAACTTGTCTGGACATTAGAGAAAGGCTGAACTGTACGGATCCATTTTTCTAGCGAATTTGGGGGCAGAGCTGTTCAGCTTTTGAAGCTTAGATTGTTTGCCAGGCTGTGAGCTTTGGGCGGAAGAAATATGGGTAGGATGGCAACTGTGATTTCCTCTGTTGGTCGTGGGGCAGATGCAACCACGGTTTCTCATGCATTCTGTCCTGCAGCAATAATTTTGGACATTATTCCTGGAAGTCTAACTCAAGTCCAGTTGTCTGACACTCCCAGCAGTTTTGTGGGGCACCCCAAATCCTTTTATTCAATTCCTTTTCTGCCTAATCAGTGAAACTATTTGTTAACCTAGAACCGAAAATTCTGTCTGATGCACACATCTTGATCCTGAATTAGCATAATAGCTGGCCCTAAGAACAGGAGATTAGCAGCGACCACAATAGAACAAATTGTTCTAATTCTTGACTGAA
This sequence comes from Galagoides demidoff, assembly GCA_963574575.1. Taxonomy (NCBI): domain Eukaryota; kingdom Metazoa; phylum Chordata; class Mammalia; order Primates; family Galagidae; genus Galagoides; species Galagoides demidoff. The sequence goes on along the minus strand of CAUYQV010187374.1, from coordinate 2,147 downwards.
GTTTCTTACTAAATATCAAAGGAGATGTCATTTGTTTTACTCAAGAAAACTGCTGGTAATCTCCATTCCTTCTCTTTCTGTATCTCACACGGATGGTAATGCCCATCAAAGTCTCCCAAGCTTTCTCCAATTTCTGCTCCAACTCTCCCCCCCACTCACACGGACTCCCTACCACGTGCCAAGTCCCATACTCAGCATTTCCTCTTGAAGGAGTCTCAGGAGACAAAGGCTTGCCTTGGCGCCACCTCCCCACAGAGCACAGCAGAGATTGGAGGGTCAAAAGATGATCATCTGGTCCACTCCTCTCGTTTTGAAGTATCTTTCTCCTTATGAAGGGTTTGCTTTCTTTTTCAAGAATGTATAGACTATGTTCTGTGTGTCTTTGGGTTCCTGCCACCCAGAACAGTTCCTTGACACAGGCGGTGTTTGCTGAATGTGTGTTAGATGAAGGAATAAGGAATTGGGTACACTTGTGCTGGGGAAGGTCCAGGCTCCGTCTGAGGGATCACCTGCTGGGCTGATGACAGAGTGCTTACCAGGCCCTTGGGCAGCTGCATAGGAGGCCTCCCATCAGGCCTCCATGATGAGCTCAGCAGAGCACCACTGGAGCACTCCGGTGGGAAAACAAGAGTGTGATTCCCCCAAACTGAACACACCTGGTGGGCATTTAGAACAAAGCTCTCAACTCCCTTGGGAAATGCTTCTGGACTCAAAGCTTTTCCAGAAGGGAAAGCTTTTCCTTGGCAGAGACATGGCTTTAAGTGCAGTGGCCATCTAGTTATCGCCGGCCATTTAGGGGGGGCTCCACAGTGGCAGCCAGATGTCTCCCCTACAGGCTGGTTTTTCCTGGCCTTCTTTTATTAACAACCCCCCAAGAAATCAAGGGTCCAGATGGCCAGACTGCAAGACTTTTTATGATAATGTCTCTTGGTTGGGACATGACTGAAACACGTTTCCAAAGAGGATACTGAAACCCTCCGGAAAGCTGACCCCAGAGATACAGGACACAGCTCTTGGCTGGCAAGTCCAGGGCTGCCTCCTGGGGCCCATGTTCCCTTCCAATCCTGACTTCCTTCCTTCAGGAGTCGGGAGTGTGCTGAAGCCTGTCCGTGGCCTTCCCGGGAAGCGGTCCCAGGACCGGCCTTGCTGACGCTCTTCTGTTGCCCCTGGAACACACGCTCAGTAAAAGTCATCTGAATGAATCTGGAACACAGAGGGAACTGCAGTCCTGATGTCCTGGGCTTCCCTGGGGAGCACTGGTCTCCTGCTGACGGAGAATGCAGTGGAGAGGCTGGCTCTGGTGACTGTCCTTGCAGCCCTCTGCTTCTTCCAGGGCTGTGACTCAGCTCAGCAGCAGCAGCAATGGCTCAAAGGCAGCATTAGCTCAGCTCCGACAGCCACCAACTTCCCTTACCTCAACGCCCACGTTCTAAACCCAGAGCCCAGAGCAGCAGCACCCATGCTGTCAGGGGGTGCCTGTCCTGATGCTGGTCATGCTCACGGGCCACACTCCGACGGGCAGTGAGAAAGCCCTTGGCCCTGTAAGACCTCCCTTACCCAGAAGTCACACACCTGACATTCCCTTATCATTGCTCACTCTTTGAGTTTTCCCCTGTCCTGTGTCTGGATGAAATGCCAGTACAGAGGGGTGACCCTAGGAGGCAGCTAGTATTTCAGGGTGAATTCATGGTATGTTTTCTACTTGGACAGAAAGCTGGGCTGGTGCCTCAAGGCCTTTCCTATGCCGGGTAAAAGAAGGGGTCTTCTGCAGTTCCTCTCAGGACCAGCCCTGCTTACCCGTAAACATGGCATCCACTTTTCCAAGATGACTCCGAATCCATGTGTGACGTCCATTCACTGCACAGCTTCTTCTGGTGAAGCCTCATCTGGAAGAGGGCGTTGGTTCATAATCAAAGAGGTCTGAGCTCTGAAGTGGTCATTCCCTAGGCAGAGAAGGGATCCTGGTCTATAAGTTACCCCATTTCTCTCAGATGCACATATACACATTTCCCCCCTAGGGAAGAGGATGCCAGGGCTCAACTCAGTCAGCTCTCTGTGTATGTGGGTTCCGCCTCCGTGGGTTCCACCTCTGTGGGTTCTGCAACCGTGGATTCTACATCCGTGAGTTCACATCCATGGGTTCTGCA
>CAUYQV010187370.1:0-27008 GCA_963574575.1 Galagoides demidoff | reverse complement strand
TGTTTTCCTTCTTCAAAACAAGTTCCTCAACTACATCTTGATGTAGAATCCTCCAATTTTGAGATGTGGAGACTAATTAAAGCTTTTGAAGAGCAACGCTGACCTACTGGAAGCCGGTTGATATAAGGAAGCCTGCAGTGGAGGGCTCACAGCCTTTCCTCCCCACCTGCTCCTTTCTGGCCTCTGTCCTCAAGAGGGTGTGGCAGAAGCCATGATTTCTTATCACTGGCCCAGCTGTGTCTGGTTTTTGGAAAAGCCAGAGCTAGTAACTTGGTTGTGCTGTCACTAGTAGGCAGGGGCCCGGATGCAGTGGACCCCATTTGAGAGGACAGGCAGGGGCCAGGATGCAGTGGACCCCATTTGAGAGGATAGGCACTTTAGGGGGCACCAGCAAATGACAGGATGGGGGTCACCAGGATGGCAGCAGTCACTCCTCCTACCCTGTCCCAGGTTCTCTCAGCCCATGGGTCACACTCCCTCCAGGTCCTTGGGCAAACGACTTGACCATCCTGGGCCTCATTTGTCTCACCTGTGAGCAGGGACCCAGCAAGCCTTACCACGTGGGCTGCAATGCTAACTGAGCAATATTGGCCTGGCACCCAGTACACCTCTACGAAGGCTCTCAGGAAATAATTTTCTGTCCGACCTTAGAATCTCTAAGGTTCGGTGATTCTAGAATTCTATGCTTGCAAGAACTGTCACAAACCACAATTTGAGGGAATAACTTCCACCAGACTGCCCTCACTTTGGGTGCCAGACACGAGCTCAGGGATTCCCAGGAACATCCTCACATCTGATCAGGTGGCTACAAATTTCTGGCCCTTAGGACCATCATCAGGTTGGTTAATTCACCTGAATGACTCAGGAAAGCACTGTATACAATCACAGTTTTATGTAGCAAAAGGATACAAGTTAAAATCATCCAAGGGCAATGAGGCATAGGGCAGAATCCAGGAGGGGCTGTCCACAGGGCACCCTGCCCTCGTGGCATGGACATGTGTCAGTGGACACAGAATAGCACTGACCTGGGGGCCTCCGTGTCCAGCACACACCCTCCTTGTGTGGATTGATTGCATCCTGCTGGTGTGGCTGTTTGTCTCCCAGAGGTTGGAACTGATGTGGTGTGTCCCAGTGCTCTCAGGAAACAAAGGCACTCCTGTCTGCAGAACCTTCTGGGGCTGACACCATAAATCAAGCAACTCCTTCTTGGCCAATCAGAGCATTCGTAAAGCACCACCTAGGTGTTCCCAAGGTGGCTGTAGGGGACACCTGCTCTGGTGTGTACCCCCGTTGCTCTTTGCATGCCTCTAGCATGTTTCTGCACAAACCGTTTCCATCTCATTATGAAATTATTCTGGACAATGCTCAAAGCATCCTGTATATTTCAGGTTATGGCCTTCAGACATAAGGTTGCTGTCAATCAACGTCCAATAACTGTCCCTCAGATGGAAACTTTCTGGTCCCAAATCCCAGTGGTCACTTCTAGGGGTCACTAATGGGATCTTGCCATAAAGCACAGTGTGCATAAGGACTCCAGGGCATCTTTTGAACAGTTCTGTGGATAGGAGCTAGCGATATTCCTAGATGTGTGATGTGTATATATAAATAAACTGATCAGATGCTGGTATTCAATCAGTTTTGTCCAAAGGGCAGATTTTCCTGCCTTCTGTTTTGCAAAACTAGGTGAGAGAAACGTTCCCCAGACACACTATCCATTTGCATAACATACTCAGGTAAAGGGGTGCAGCCACTGCACAAAGAGTTCGTCCAAACATGCCAATTTCCATCTAAACATTTGCCTTAATTCCATCAGCTGTTGCATTTTCAAATTCTCTGATCTGAGTGGATCCCCCATTGGGCCGTGACCAAGGGGTTCTGCAATCGTGGTACATCAGCTCCCATAAAAGAAGTCCCAGAAGCTCCTCCCCCGTCTGGCCATTTTGCCCACTCCTGGGCATACGGCTCTGGGTCTCAACTAGGGCTTGGGCCGAGGGCCCTGGTCTCTCAGGCCTGCTGTAGATTAGATTGTGAGACCACTGACTTGGGCAATTCGAGGCCAGGTTTCTCTTTGTCATTTTAGGGCTTCCTGCTTTTTAATACCCTCCAAACCAAGGTGAATGAAGCAGATTTGTTTAGGGTCCTTCAATGTGGGGGGAACCAGACACAAGCTCAGGGATCCCCAGGAATTACCCTCATATCTGATACAAGGGTCTCCATCAATCCTCCCCACTCCTGAGAGTGCCGTGTCAACACCTTTGTTTTGGCCCCATCCATGTCCACTGTATTCATCATGTTTCTTAATAACTGTTTAAAAATTTCCACCTTGCTTAGGTAAGTTCTTGACCGTCTTCTCGGTCTTAACCCCTTGTGTCCATTCTCTTTGGATACCTTTCCCATGCATTATCTCAGCACACTGTTTTCCTTTGGAGGAGGCTCTGAGGCCAGTGGCCACACACTGGGCCCTCCAGAACCTTCCCTGCTCAGCATCGGAATCTACACCGACACCTGCCATAGCGGCCCCCAGGCTGATGACCATGGTTCAGACTGACCAGACTCTTGGCCCGGCATCAGGATCCTCCCCAACACCCTCCCTTACTTACATTTCAGCTATTACAGATGATAATAACCAAAGGATTTCATATTTTCCTTTTTTATTGTTGCTTTGCATTTGCTTTTTCTTTTCTTTTCTTTTTTTTTGAGACAGAGCCTCAAGCTGTCACCCTGGGTAGAGTGCCATGGCATCACAGCTCACAACAACCTCCAACTCCTGGGCTCAAGCGAGTCTCCTGCCTCTACCTTCCAAGTAGCTGGGACAACAGGCGCCCACCACAACACCCGGCTATTTTTTTTTTTTTTTTGGTTGTAGCCGTCATTGTTGTTTGGCGGGCACGGGCTGGATTTGAACCCGCCAGCTCAGGTGTAGGTAGCTGGCGCCTTAGCCGCTTGAACCACAGGCGCCGAGCCACTTTGCATTTTCTTGTATGTCAGTGAGCCAGCTCTTTAGGATTTAGAGCCGTCATTTCTGAATCCCACTGGTAAATTTTACCTTTGAAAATTGGTTGCAGCATAGCTGCCATGGGCCCGTGTGACCACCAGGAATCCAGGATTCCTCATCTACCACCCTTTGCCCTTTGTTCTTCCCAAACCACATGTTTCAGTGAGTCATGGCTGGTTTAGAAAATCCCACTCTGACACCAACTTTAAAGAGTTCAGCAAATTACCAGTTTGGGTGTAACTATAATATATGGCACCCACAAGTTTGTGTGTTTCTAGGCCCATCCTCACTTCAGACCAGCTGGCTGTGTATTCAGAGGACCCAAAACCACATTCAAGTGTGGTAATTCACTAGAATGACTCACAGACTCACGAAGGTGCTATGCTTATTCCTGCAATTTTATTGTAGCAGAACAATAGAAATCAGAACCAGCCAAGGGAAGAGACACATGGGGCTGAGTCCAAGGGGGGGGGAGGTCCAAACATGGAATTTCTGGTGTCCTCCCCTTGTGGATTCCCAGATGGCATTACCTATTCCAGCCATGACATACAAGGATTGCCAACCAAGGCAGTTCATTTGAGCCTTTCACATCCAGAGTTCATTGGAGCTCATCAATAGTTGGGGCACAGATACTCCCTGGCATGGAGGGGACAGTGTAATTGCTAGTGATGCCATCAGTGGTGACCTGGGAAGATGTCCCCACTGAAAGAATGCTGTGGCAAGGAGTGATGATGCAGGCATTGGAAAGATAGAGAAGAGTGATGACAAGGACAGTGGAATTGGCTCCTGACTGCCAAGCTGCCCTGGGATGATGGGATTGGGGCTGTTACTAGGCAGCTGATGGCTAAGGGGGAGAGAAAGAAGGCCCCATGGCAGCCCACAAAGAGGCACCTGCCCTCTCAGAGGACGTGCAGGCTGAAGACCCAATGGTGAGTTTTCTGCCAAATACAATAGGAAAAGTTTCTTGGGCATGTTTCTGATCACCTTGACAGTGTTGGGGAAGCCCAGGCAGGTGCATTGTGATAGGCTCTCTTTTGGGATCTGTTTGATGTTTTTCTCATGCTTAGAGCAGGATTGGGGGTTTGGGGAGCAAGAACATAGAGGTAAGTTCCCTTCTTCTCATGTCCTATCAAGGGCATTTGCTGTCAATATGACCTGGTGCTGGTGATATTAGCCTTGACTGCCTGGCTGAAGTCATGCTGGTCAAGTCTGTCCACTGTATAGCCACTCCCCCCCCCCCCCCGCCGCCAGAGTGTACTCTTTTGTGCACATATATTTTAATCTATAGATTGATAGATCTACAACTGATACATTTAGGGATACAAGTGATTTGGGGTTGCACGGATAGGTTGTATAGTGGTGACATCTGGGCTTTTAGTGTACCCGTCACCCGAACAGTGTACATTATACCTGACAGGTGGTTTTTCTTCCTCAACCCTCTTCCTTCCCTCCTCCCTTCTGAGTCTCCAGTGTGCATTGTACCACTCGGTATGGTCCTGCTTACCCATCGCTTAGCTCCTACTTATAAGTGAGAGAATGTAGTATTTTGTTTTCCATTCCTGCATTATGTCATGTAGGATAATGACCCCCAGTTCTATATAAGTTGCTGCACATCTCCTAGCCAGCATGGAGAAGTTTGGCTGCCCGGAGACAAGCCCTCAAGCAGCCACTTGCATTAATGAGTTAAGATCGGGTTGCTCATTATCCTTTTTCATGGCTGAGTAGTACTCCATGGTGTACATATACCACATTTTCTTTATTTACTCCTTGGTAGATAGGCACTTACGCTAATTCCATATCTTTGCAATTACTTTTTAGTTTTTTGTATTTCTGATTAATATGAGGGTACAATTAGGTTTGCATTTGTTGGGTGAAGCCCTTTTGTAGTTGGGTCCTGAACCCAGGAAGTGTGCCATATATCCCCTTTCTTCTGTCCTACCCCCACCTTGAATTGAATTGAGTTTTCTCTTATGTGAGTGTGTATTAGATCATCTACTGGCTTCATATTAGTCTCGAGTACATTGGATACTTGCTTTTCCATTCTTATGATACTTTACTGAGAAGAATGTATTTCAGCTCCATTGAAATTATATTTAATTGCCTTAATAGCACTGTTACAAATGCTATTTGATTTCTTAATATTTGTGCACTCAACACCATTTAAAACTTTTCTTGCTGTTACTGTATGTGTGTCTAGTGTACGGCTGCCAGCTGCAGAGCCTGTGGGGTGCCCCTCACCTACCCCAGGTGGTGACACCCAGGCTGCCCCCAGGTACCCGCTCCACAGACTTCACTGCCGAGAAGGGGTCTGTTTGAGGACCTCTCTGGCCACGCAACCAGGAGTGAACTGCTGGTCATAGGATGTCTGCTTTCTAGAAAAGCTTCACACCCCCATCCATGACCTCACTTCCTGATACGTGCAGGTGGGTGTCTGAGCTGAACTGGGGACGAGTGACCTGTCCTGTGGGCTTTGGGTCCAAGTGGCCCATTGCTTGGCTGGCACAGTGTTTAGAAAAGTTTCACACCAACATGTAAACACTGAGAAATGTCACATGAACTTTTACATTTTAAACTGAACCCCAAGCTTCCTCTTTCTTGTGGCTTCCCAAGGTAAGTCTGCTATAAAAACTTGGATTGGTTGTCCCCGTGGCCCTGCAAATGAGATTCAGACCATTGCGAAGCTCTTCTCACAGGCAGGGTCATCCTGTGATGGGCTGGGTGGTGAGGGCCCCATCATAGGAGGTGTGAGAGTGCTCCAGAGGGTCCTGGGCATGGGCTGGGGCCCCTGAACTTCTGTCTTGTCCAGATTTTATGACTTTTCCTTACTTGTTCTGCAAGCCTGGGGGAGGGGTTCTTCCTACAGCGAAAGATTCTGGTGCATTTATGGGGCGAGGGTGCCCTCTCCTGGTCACAGCCTTAGTTTAGCTACTTTGCCTACTACCAAGGCAGTAGATTTGGGCAGGAAGGCCTGGGGGAAGGTGTTTCTAGAGGCAGGGAGAGCTGCCAGGACCCACAGGGTGCATTAGAGGCCCCACTCATGGCCAGAGTGACTGGAAGGAAGGGTGGAACAGGAGAAGAGGCTGGAGGTCTGTGGGACCAGGTTGGGAGGAAATTAGGTGCCGAGCTGAGGGGTGGTGCTCAAGGGAACATGGGCCTAGGAGGTGCTCTGACTTTGGCAGCGTGGCCAACCCTCCTTTGGACAGCAGGTATCTCCCTGGTCCCAAAGACTCACTTCTGCCCCATGGCTGGGACCAAGAGATTTCTACCCAGAGGAATCTTCCTGCCAAACACATTTGGCTGGCCTGCCCTGCCGGGCCATGGATGGGAGCACCATTTATGGCCAGGTGTTTTAATGATGGAATTGTGGACAGAGTGCACCCCTCCCCCCAAAGAACTGAAATGGCCTAGTTCCACTAACATCCACCCAGCAGCACCTGCTGTGTTTCAGGCTCTGAGTTTGGGGGTGGGGAGTGCTCTATGTGGCTGAGATCTCCTTTCATCCCAGTACAACTTGGAGGTGGGAACTCAGGTGCAGAGAGAGCATGTAACTTGCCTACAGTCACACAGGGATTTGCATTGAGCTCATTGCTTAAGAGAATGAGAAGAAAAGCCACAGACTGGGAGAAGATATTTGCAAAAGACATAGCTGATAAAGGACGGTTATCCAAAAATAGACAAAGAACTCTTAAAATTCAACAATAAGGAAACAACTCAGTCAAAAAAGGGGGCAAAATACTTGCAGACACTTCACCAAAAATGACTTACAGATGGTAAATAAGCAGATGAAAAAATTCTCATCATATGTCAATAGGGAAATTACAGATTAAAACAACAAGATACCACTATATGTCTATGAGAATGGCCAAAATCTAAGGCTCTAGCAGCAGTGACGTGGTGAGGGTATGGGACAAGAGGCACTCTTTCCCTGCTGGAGGGAATCAAAATGGTGCAGCTACTTTGGAACACAATTTGACAGCTTCATGACAACTAAACACACTTTGACCATAGGATCCAGCAATTGCACCCCTTGGTACTTATCCAAATGAGTCAAAAACTATATCTACACAAAACCTGGGTGCTGATGTTCATAGCAGCTTTATTCATAACTGCCGAAATTCAGAGGCAAGCATGTCATCCGTCAGTGGGTGAGTGGATAAACTGGTACGTCCAGATGAAGGGTTCTTACTCAGTGATAGAGCAAATGAGCCATCAATCCACGAAAAGACATAGAAGAGCCTAAATGCATGTCATTAAGGGAAAGAAGCCGAACTGAAAAGGCCACCTGTCGTATGACTCCAAGTATGTGATTTTATGAAAAAAGTGTAACTATGGGGACAGTAAAACACTCATGGCCGCCACAGGCTGGGGGAGGGAGGGATGCATAGGCAGGGCACGGAGGATTTTTAGGGCAATGACACTATTCTGTGTGATACTACAATGTTGGATACATGTCATTATACGCTTGTCCAAACCCATAGAATGTACAATAGCAAGAGTGGCCCTAGAGTCAATTAGGGTCCCGGGTGACAGTGATGTCTCCGTGTAGGCTCATTGACTGTAGCAAACGTGCCCCGCTGGTGGGGGTGTTGATAAAAGGGTAGGCTGTGCGTGTGTGTGGGAGGGAGTGTAAGGTAACTCTGTATTTTCCACTCAATTTTGTTGTGAATCTAAAACTTCTCTTAAAAAACCGTATTTAAAAAACAAAGAAAAGCTTCTCACACTGCCCTACCCAGCCTTCTGAAGCTCAACGTCTAGTGGTGAGTGGGACACAAATAGACACAGCCACGTGGGCAGTCGCTGCCATGATGGGCCAGCCCCAGGGGGGCTGTGGAACACTCAGAGGGCTCCTACACTGGCGTCAGGGAAGGCTTCCTGGAGGAGGTGTTTGCCTCCAGTGGGCTTTGACGCTACAGCGAGAATTCTCCCAGGAGAAGCAGGGCGGGCAGACGTTCCACGCAGGGGCACAGCTTGCGCAAAGGCACAGGGTATAAGGTGTTGGAACAGGGGCGGTCGTTCCGTTCCGAGGACAGAGTGGGGTCCTCCACGCACAGACAGCCGCAGGACGCAGGCACCAAGACTGGTGCAGCTGGCCCAGCCCCGAATTCTAGGTCTGGCTTGCAGAGGTGCGGAGCGACACCTGACGGTGGCACGTGGGACTGCGGACAGCTGCGCAGGCGCACACCGCCGAGGGGCTAGGTGGCTAGCGCGGGGCAGAGCGCTGGGTAGAGGGTCAGACCGAGCAGCTCCCAGAAGCTGGAAGGGGATGACAGGTGCATGACCTTGGAAGCGCGAACATGGTATGTTTTGTTTGTGAATAACCTTTACTGGGACTATAGTATTTCTTTTAATTATGAACGCAGTGAACTACAGTAGCATTACCGTTTCAGATAACTTGTTTTTTGCTCATCAGTTCTTTGAAATTACAGTGGGTGTTACACTCACTGCTAGACTGTGGTATTTGAGTTAAGAAATGAGCCGACATAGTGCCGTGTCACAGACCTCTGGTACTATTTTGATAACTATAACTTTAATCTAATAGGCGTTTAACAACCTACAGACTCGCTGATACTGCCAAAGGTTTCTTTGGCACACACACACACACACATGCACACTTGCACACATACCCACACAGACATGCACACAGCAGACATGCCTGCACACACACATGCACAAGATCACACGTACATTCTCACATACAAACGTGCACACACGTGTGATGCACACACACAGAAGCAGACATGCATGCATAGACACATGCTCACACACACAAACATGCATGCATGCACGTGTAACGCACACACGCACTGCAGACACACATGCACACAAACATGCATACATTCACCACACATGCACACACAAACGCACATGTTTGAGAGAATACTTCTGGAGAGGAAAGGCGATGCCAGTGAGTGTCCAGTATGCAGCACTGGCTGCCCATGTAATTTATTGTGTGGCTCTGGACACTTAGTGAGAAAGGGGCATTAGTGGTAATTAGGCCTGGGAAGTGGGTATAAAATGAGATTGTCCCTAGCACACTGGGACCGGGCGTGCTCTATGCCGGAGGCCTGTGGGACGTCAGTGGTTGTGTCTGTATTTGCAGCTCTGGGGGCATGTGGACGTGAGCATGGAGGGACCCAGTAGACTGCTTCGGAGGTGGAGGGGCTGTCCTGTGTGTGTGTGTGGAGGGTGTTCTGATTTCTGGTGCTCCAATTCTATCAGACACCTGACCCACTGCCCCATGTTCAGACTGGACCTTCTAGTAGGCCTTGGCGGAGACCTTGCCCAGCCATTCCCAGGGTGGCAAGTGGTCCGGGTATGGGTCTGCCTTGCCTCCTCTGAGGGAGTCAGGTGGGCTACATATGTAGCCTTTTTGCCTCATCACACTCATCCTCCTTTCTGTGATCAGATAGAACAACTGAGGCCCGGAGGAGTTGAATATTTTGATCAGGCCACATGGGGAATCCAGCCATGGCTGATGAGGGGCTGGGGATTGATGCAGGACAGGACACCTTTTTTTTTTTTTTTTTTCAGTTTTTGGCTGGGGCTGGGTTTGAACCTGCCACTTCTGAATATGGGGCCGGTGCCCTACTCCTTTGAGCCACAGGCCCTGCCTGGCACCTGGTCTTTTTGAGCCTCAGAACCCTTGCGTGTTGTGTCAGGAAGTGAGAGGAAGATGTCTGGGGCTGAGCTAGCAGAAGAGGTGCTCAGCTCCAATCCTTCCCCTGGCATGGCTCCCTATTGCCCCCATCGTCAAGTTCAAGTTCCATAGTCTGGCATTCTGGCTCCAGGCCCCTCCAGCCTCATGGTCCATCACTTCCAGTCTACTCCCTATGTTCCAGATGCCACAGCTGCCAACCCTTCCAACTCCCTCCAAGCCCCTTCACACCTCCATGCCTCTGCTCAATCTGTACCTTTTGCTCAGAGTGCCTGGTAAACTCCTACGCACCCTGCAATGCTCAGCTCTGCCCACAGCACAGAGGTAGCACCTCCCTGCTCTGTACCTTCACAATGCCCTGCAGGGTGGCCCTTCTCAGGGTGTATGCAGATAAACATCTCCTGAGTCCCTAGCACCTAGCATGAGGCACAACACAAAGGAGGCACTAACAGATGTTTGTGGAATGGACAAACACCTGTGCGCACTCCTACCCATGCAGGAACTGCTTGAGAGGAAAGCCAGGTCTTTTCCAGCAATCAGAATTTGTCTGGTTGTCCAGGCTGGGGTCAGAGCTGAGGGGAGGAGCAGGTCTGGGTAGTGTTGTTGACAGCATTTGGGGTTGGGGACCCCAGGCCAGGCCTGTCTGTGCATAGCATACCCCCATATCTAAAGCATCTGCTCCTGGTTCTTCTGTGTGTCCTTGGAGGGGGCTTGGTTGTAGCTTCAACATAGGACTCTGAACACCGGCTCTGGGATCCAGCCCTCTGTGGCTCACTCTCTCTTGGCCCTAAAGGTCAGTGCAGGGCTGGGTCCATCCTTTTCTCTGTCCATTTATCAGGTCGGAAGCTCAAGGCTTGTCTGGCCTGGCTGGGGCCAAGGTTTATGTGCTTGTCCTCCCCACCCTAACTACTCTGACCCTGTGAAACATACCAGGAAGGGTGGAGACAGGAAGGGGACGGTAAGGTCTCTGTGCCTACTCTGGGGCACTGTCAACTGGGTCAGGATTTATGCCTTGATGTTCCCACCCCTGGACCTAGTCCCTAGGCCAACACCCGGTGCTGAGCCATGCCTCAGGGGGCTGGGCAGAGCCTGAGGACCCAGTGGGGTGGGGAGGCAGGAGGCACAGAGGCATTCTGAGACGCAGGTCTAACTGCTCATTGGGTCTAAAGTGAACACTGCTGGGGACTGTGTCTCACTGAGAGACGTCGGCTGGGACATAACATTGCCTCCATGGGCTTCTGTTTCCTCAACCATGAATGGGCATTATCCTGGCCCTCAACCCTTAGGACAATGCATGTCTCCAGGGCCTCAGTACGTGCACCCCCCTCATGATACGCCCCTCCCCCAGTCAACAGTGTAGGAGACTGTGCACCAGGCTTGTTGAAGCAGTCATCGGCTCTTGAGGAAGGCGCTGGGAGCGGGACAATCTCCTAGCCAGCATGGAGATGTTTTGCTGCCTAGAGACAAGCCCTCAAGCAGCTGCAGGCATTAATGAGATAAGACTGGGTCACTTATTAGCAAGCAGGTGTTATACATTGGAGATTCATGGTGCAGCAGGGTGGGCATTGAGCCGGTGGGGAAAGAGCACATATGTCTTGTGCATAGGCCCCTACACCTGTTGTATGATGCTTCAATAAAAGGCCATGGCAGAGGTTGCTTGAGGCTCTCCCTGGGATATGGGAAGCCCCTCTCTTGCAGGCATTTGTACCTTCAATCCGTGGTCCTGGTGGGTTTTATTTGTGTGACGACAGGATGCCCACAATGGGCACCAACACAACAGGTCTTTGCTGGACTGTCCTTTGCACGCTATCCCGTCTCATCAGGGGTCTTCAGGAATGAGCCAGGGCTCAGGAGAGCAATATGTGAGGAAAGAGGTGGTTTTAGGGGATCTGCTGGCATAAATACCATGTTTCCCTGAAAATAAGACCTACCCCAAAAATAAGCCCTAGCAGGATTTCTATGCATTTGTTAGATATAAGCCCTACCCCAATAATAAGACCTAGTGATGGGTGTGGCTTATGCAGCATATCTGCATAGCCACGCCCTGCATTTCTGTGTGGAGCAGTAAGGAAGACTAGAATACCTTTTATCTGCCACAGCTCCTTTCTCCCAGCCCTTCGCACTTGCGTGAGTGCACGTGTGGTAATCGCAGTCACAGGCATCCTATTGCCTACGTACAAATGGCTAGGGGAAAGGAGTTCACGCATCACTAGTGCCAGCCCCACCAACAAGGTCAGCTCCCCCTGTCAGGTTCTAGAAGACGATGACTTAACTGAATTTGAATAAATGTAGATTGTTGTATTATACTTAATAAAAATAAGACATCCCTTGATAATAAGCCCCAGTTGAGAAAAAGCCCTATTTTTTCTTGAGAAAATATAAATATTAGGCAGTGTCTTATTTTTGGGGAAACATGGTATGAATCCAGGAGTTGCAGAGGAAGGATTGGGGGTGGGAGGAGTAAGCCCTGGTTGGATCACAGGGAGCACAGCAGATGGCACCTTTGGTCACCCAGTTGCTCAGTTATAAACCTGGATAGCCTGACTCCTCTCTCTCACCCCCTCCTCACCATCAGTGAGTGGTGAGTCCTATGTAACCCTCAGAATACCTCGGCACCCAGCTACTTCTCTTGCCTTACCACTTCCAGCTTGGCACTAGACACCCCACCAGCATCTGTCACCTGCTTCACTGCCATTGATTCCTCTGCCTGGTTCCACAACCACTCATTGTAACAAATATTTCTCTTCTGCCTCACCAATTACTATAAATGTCTGTTCTCAATCCACTCACCCCCATGGTTTCCACCACACCAGAAGAAATTTAAATTCTTTACTGTTGAGACCCTCAGAATCTGCCCTGCCCACCTCCCTGACCCCATCTCCTTTTTTTGAGGTCCCTTCCTGCCATCTGCTGCATCCACTGTGGGGCTGACCCCTCACGGGCCCGAGCTCTCCTAGGATGGCCCTACCTCAGTGCCTTTGTACTTGCTGTTTCCTTCATCTGGGACATGTTGCTTCCCGGGTGTCCATAAAGCTTCTTCCCTCCCTACATTTAGGTCTCTTCTCAGATGTCACCTGCTCAGTGTGGTCTTCCTTGTCGGACAGCCCTTGTTGCCCCCACTGGCTCTCATTTCCTATCTTCTTACCCTTTCATGCATTTCTTCAAAGCATGTTCACTTATGTTTATTATTTTATATTATTTTGCATATTCAGTTGTATGATGACAGTTGGGGGGGATGTCCCTGGGAGACAGACTCTGGTGTGAGAGGTGCTGCCAAGGGGGAGACCCAGGCATCTCAGGGACTGGCAGCAAGTCACTGGCCCTCTCTTGGCCTCAGTTTCCCCATTTGTCCCCTGAGGCCTGGGCTTTCCCTCTCGCAGGCTGCTAACACGATGTGGGTAATTCTGAGCCTTTGCTTTGTCCTGGAAGTGGGGTTGCCATGGAAACAGAGGCAGGCGGCCCCAGCAGAGGGAGCATCCACTCCCTTTGTTGTTAGCTTCGGGCCTGCCTGCTCCACACCTCCCCCACCCGTGTGTTTTGGGACAGGGGTCTGAGCTTGTTGAGGGGCCAGCGGCCAAGACTTGGGACCCCTACCCTGGCCACCTCGCCCCCGCTCCCAGCTTACAGTTTAAGTTGCGGGTTTGGGAGGTAGATGTACCAGGGTATGGGTGAAGGGCCAGGGACAGAGAGACCAGGTCATGTCTTCAACCGACTATTTTCAGGCAGGTTTCCCCCACCTCCACTGCCCGTCCTTCTCTGCGTTCCTAGGTCTGGCACTTACACACAGTTCTGCTTTGATAAAATCATTGCGGAGGCCACCTCCCTACGCCTATGCCCACGGGATAGGACGCGGGCTAAATGGGCAGTGTATCCCGCCGTCCGCAGTGGTTACAGTTGGAGACATCCCTCGGTCTCGGGAACCCCCTCAGGTCCCGGAGAGGCAGGAAGGGAGGACCCGCCTGTCAAGCACAGATAGGTGACGGGGCGAACCCAGTTCTCCCCCCGGGATAGAGCTGCAGCCTGAGCGTCCCTGACCACGGGACGTGGGGTGTGGTCGCTCTCTTCCCGTCGCCCGGTTCTCGGAGGGTTGAACCTGCCTTCCTGGCCTGGGGTGGAGGAGGCAGGGGCAGGGACAGGGGCGCCAAGCCTCTGGGAAGCCAGGGCCCTGGGCAGGTGGTGAGACTCAGCCCGCCAAGGAGCCGGTCCCTTCCACCAGCTGCTGGACGCCCCGTTGCCTTCCCCTCTCGCCGCCCACGGCGGTCTCTGAGCCCCTCTGAGCCGAGCCTTGAGCGCCTCTTCCTCTTCTCCGGGCGCGCCCCTGTTCCTCCAGGCCAGCCCAGGCGTCCTGGCACAGGAAGGGCCCGTGTGAGTCCAAGGCCGGAGCCGCCGCCGCGGGGCGCCACCAGCCGCCAGGGGGCGCTGCGGCGCCGAGGGACGCGCGTGGTTCGCGCCCGTCACCTGTGGCACCACGTCCCAGCCACGTCCTCGAATGGTTCACGCGGGCCGCCCACGCCCAGTCACCATACCCTGGGAAGGTGAAGCTCCACCTGGCTTTCCTTTGGTGCTGGTGGAAGCGGGACCTGGGCTGGAGGTAGGTGTCACGTCTATCCTGGGGCGCAGGTCTTCCGGGGAGCCGCCTCCCCTAGCACCTCCGAGGGGAAGCGGCTGCCTGGAGATAGAGACTTCAGGGCGTCTAGGGCCACTTCTCTGAAAAGCAGAGGTGCCCAGACATCTCTCGGCCTGATTGCTTTCCCAGAGGGCAGAAGGTGGAAGTGCCAGGAACATCCCATTAAGGAGATTATACTCTCTCTGGTGCCTGTGACGTTACTGCCTTCACATCTCAGCGCCAGAATCGAGGATGCCTGCCTTCTGAGTTTTAGTACAGTTGCGGCCGAGAGGATCCAGGAAGCCTGGGGTCAAAGCCCAGCTCCGCTATTTCCAGCTTTGTGACCCTAGGTAAGTCCCTTAACTTCTCTGTGCCTGGGTTTCCTCACCTGTGAGATGGGGTTAATGACAGGACCAGCCTCACAGGGTTCAGGTGAGGACTGAATGAGTCAGTACAGGGAAGCCCCCACCACAGCACCTGAGTGATAATATTATCACACATTACCAAGTGTTTGACTCATGGATTTGGAAACTCAGAGACTCACAGTTGAAGCGTAGAAATTCAGGAAGTGGAAAAACATAGCAGCACATACCCTTCAGATGACAGGGAGTGTCCAGGATACAGTTGGCCCAAACTTCAGATGACAGGGAGCGTCCGGGATACATTTGGCCCAAACTTCTTCCCCTAGAAAAAGAAAAACAAGAGGTTCCGGCAGGTTGAACCATAGAGGTGAAATCTGTGTCAGGCCAAGATGAAGGCCTTGGAGACACAGACCAACTGGGCAGTGTGGACAGGTTGCTGAGTGCTCTGAGTTCCAGTATCCCCATCTGTGAAATGGAGTACAGGCACCTCTCCCAGGGCTGACGGGGCGTGGTACACAGTAGGTGCTCAATAAATGTGGGTAGCTGTCTCACTCGCTTGGTTACAGAATATGGAGGGACTGGGCCAGGCTGTCTCTTTGGTCTCAGAAGAGAGTGATGGCAATGGCTGCCCGGCCATCCTTGAAGGGTGGTGGGCTGGGGAGGGCAAGCTTGTGAAGAAGTCCCCATCTCCTTCTAGTCACAGCCGCCCTGCATTGGGGTGAGCATGTTGGGATAGCTATTTGGTGGGAATGTTCATACATACACTCATTTGTTCAAAAGTCATTACTGAGTACCTACTGTGTGCCAGACACTGAAGCTGATATTTTGTTGGATAAAGGAACAATCAACAAATAAATTGATAATGTGATGTTAGATGAGGACAGGTATGAAAATGAACAATAAAGTAGGCAAAGGCTGGGAAGAGGGAGCTGGCCTCCTTACAAGGTGACCAGCGTGTCTGGAGTGGTGTTAGCAAGACCAGGGCAAGGCTGAGCCCTGTGTCCCAGGGCTCCTTGCTTTCCACCCAGGAGAAACACCCCTTCCTGGTCAAACTGGCTCCCAGGCCCCCAAAGATGCGCAGCTGGGAAAGGCTGCGTCGACCTCAGCGACCACACGGGGGCAGCAGAGGACACGGCTAGGCCTGAAGGCAGGTTGACTGCTGACTCAGAGTTGAGGGGGCTCCCAGGTCCTGGAGACAGGACACCTCCCTCCTCACTTCTAAGCCCCCAACCTTGCTCCTTGCCTCCCAAGTTCCTGCCTCCTAGTCGGCAGGAACAGCTCCTGGCTCCGTTGCTTCTGATGAGGTGTGTCTCTCTGAGCCCAAGTGCCCACATCTGTGATACGGGAGCAGTCCGCCTCATCTCCAGGGGCCTCCTGAGAGCCCAGTAACATTGTCTGTTTACCGTCCTATGTTCCTCAGCTGATCAGCTGTGTTACTGTGGACAGCTCACTCACATTCTCAGAATCTTCATCCCCCTCTGTAAAGCAGGGATGATTTTAGAACTACCGTGTAGGGATCTCGGGCAATTAAACTGACATGAGCATGATGCCTGGAAGGTAACCCAGGGCACCTAGCACTTAGGGAATGTTCCATGATAATAGTTAATAGCAAAGATAATGGCATGACTTGGAGGTTTAGAGAACACTGAAGCGTGTGAAGAGAGGGAGGAGCCCACCATGTGGGGCCTGGGCGTCCCTTTGAGACTGCCTGTCCATCGGACAGATGGAGGCACTGATTCCCAGACAGGGTGGGCCTCCTGGCCATGCTGGACTTGGGACTGGAATCCAGGACTCCTGTTACCTGGCTGTGGCTCCTCTGGCCTGTCATAAGGCCTCACCTTCTAGGGCAGGTGGCTTTTCAGTCTGTAGCCTGGATGTTTTTCTCTCCCAGCTTCTGCCCTGCCTCACTGTGTCAGACTGGAAGCTGCATTCTTAGAAAGCTGGTCCCTTCTAGTCTTTGAAGTTCGTAGAGCTTCCCCTTGTTTTGATGGGGCCTGGGAGGGAGTCCCATGATTTTGGTGTTCTTCGGGGTGAATGAGGGGTCTGGTAGGTGGGCCACTTCTGAGGGTGGGTGGAGGTGATGGTGGGGGTAGGAGTTGGATGCAGAGAGGAGGGGGGACTTGGGGGCACTCTGTGAAGACCCTCTCAGGGATGAAAACCTCTCATCTGGTGTGTTCTCCCCATGGCTTGGAGAGGAAGACGGGTTTCTTTCTCTCCATGTCCTTGTGAGACACCTACAGCCCTCTTGGAATAATTCCTTCGAAACCTCCAGCGTCTCCCAGGGTATTTTTCTTGTGGTTAAGGTGGTATTTACAGTGAAAACAGCTATTGAAATGAATCGCAAAAATAATGTCAGTGCTTCCACTTTTGACAAAAATGGGAAGGCAGGTGGTTTCTTGTCTGTGATAAGCGCATCTGCTCCTGCAGTAATTACTATTTGAGATAATTATGAAAAAGAATTTAAATACTTAAGGCATGCACAGGGGCCAGGACAATTTTCTTTCGCCTTATTCGTAATTTCTCCTGCAAGTTGGAGTCTTGTCCTGACTGGGGTGTGGGTGGGGGCACAGGTGAGTGGTGGGCCAGTGCTCAGACCCACACTGGGGACTGTGTGGGGCTCAAGAAGGAGCACAGACCCTGCCGTGGGACATACCCGGATGGAGTCTGAATGTTTTAGCCAGGACCTGGGGCCACTTTCTCTCCACCTCCATAAACTGAGGCTCCCGTTTGGGCACACTCAGCATGGCGTTGTAATGAAAATGAGAGCAAAGTGTGTGTAAGGCACTCTGCACAGTGCCCAGCCAGGCTCCACGCGTGCGGGACCCCTTCCTCTGCTCAGAGAGGCCTTGGTGATCGTTTGCAGCTTCATCATCCACTGAGATACAAACCCCAGTGAGTCTGTGTTTTCTTCCCTGCTCTCTCCTACATGAACTTCTGCCCAGGACGCAGAATTCAGTGACAGGGCTGCAAATGCCTGTGAGCTGGAAGAGGAGGAACCTCGGGGGGGGGGGGGGTGGTCTTGCTCTCTGCCCCTGGGTGGGCCCGGAGGGTAGGGCTGGGACCCAGGCCTGGGGGCCAACAGCTCCATGTGGGGCCCAGGTTTCCTGTTGGAATTCAGCAGCCTGGGCTGACTGCCGGGGAGGAATTGCTATCCCTGTCACCTGAGATGTCCAAGGAGCACTTAAGTGATGCTGTGGCAGGGACAGGGCTTGGGCTTGGGGGCCTTTAGTCCTGAGATTGAAGGGCCAATCAGAAGCCCAGAATCCTGGGTCGAAGGGGGAACTAAGGAAGGCGGACATGGAGACAAGTGGCTGATGACAGATACACGAGGCTAGACAGGGAAAAGGTGTTGCCCAGGCTCACACAGAGCCCAGACCTCCCAATGTCTCACCCAGAGCTGCCTCTGGGGATCTTTTGGGTGGAACATAGCTGTCGATGAGGCAGCTGTGGACATGGGTAGGAACAAGGCAGGGGGATGACCAGAGTGGCCTTGGGGGAAGAGGGTCTTGTGACACATTAGAGCAGGAATCAGAGGAACCAGTCCAGGGGCTCATGAGAATTCAAGGAGATGCCTTCCTCAGTTCTGCCCTGACTCTGCCCTGAGCCATGGTTTGGCCTTGCATGTGCTGGTGCCTGATTTAGTCCTCACTTGCCCATCCTAGCAATGGAAAGGTTGGATTGTAAATGAAAACTCTAAAAAAATGGCTTCAACAAGAGAAATTTCCTATTTAAGCCTTGAGTAGGTGGTATAGCTCTGGCATAGGGACCAGCTTCCTCTAGATTCTGGTTCCATGAAATCAAGGAGGAAGTCTGAACTTGGGATCCAGTGTAGCTGCTAGAGTTCCAGCCATCACATCTGAGCTCTGAGCAGAGGTAAGAGGGAAGGAGAGAACGGCACAGAGTGTGGGTTCAGATATCTGTTAAGAAAGCCTCCTGGAAGCCGGTGTGGGACATTTTTGCTTATATCCCATTGGTCAGAACTTAATCACATGTCTACTCTTAGAGAGGATGGCAATGAGGTCTTCATTCTGGGAGCCCAGCTGAACACTGGGAAAGAAGGAGACAACAGTGCTGGAGTCTATCAGCTCTGACTCTGCCGTAGACAAATCTTGTGGGGCCTTTCTGCTTTGGTGCTTGAGGGATTTGAAAATCTGGAAATTTGCTCTGTCCCAGGCTTTTAAGAACAGAATATGGGCCAAACTGAAATAAATAAGGTTTCAAAATTCTAAGTTGCCAATATTCTAGAATTTCTGAATGCAGTGTGTGTGTGCATGGCATACATGCCTCTGAGTGTGTGTGCTGGGAAGCAGGGCCCTGTGCAGATAGCAGATCTGAGGCCTTCCCAGGGGCTGCTGGTGCCTGTCAGTGGGCAGCCTCTCTGGGCCCTGAGGCTGCTCCCTCAGCTCCTGGAATCCACTTGTGCCGGCCTGTTGGTACATGTGCCTGTGTGCATGGAGGCCTGGGGCCAGGGGCGGCGGGAGGAGGTGCCAGGAATGCCTGCTCTTTTTATGGCAGAGTTGTCTGTGCAGACTCCAGAGGTCTGGCTCCATGGGAGCAATTCAGGAGGTGAAGGGTGCCCCAGAGCAAGGTCCAGGCACTGGGGTAGGTGGGGAGGGGGCAGTTATCAAGGTCAGAGCTCGGTTTCCACCTGAAGACCTTCTCTTCCTGATTCAAGTGTATATTTTACACCTACTCTGGGTGAGATAATGGTTGTCGGGCCGGGGAAAAGAGAAAGTCCCTGCCCTCAGGGGGAGCTAGAGCCAATTAATCAAACAAATAGGCAAATAAATGGTCTGTGCTAAGCATTAGGGAGCAAACCCAGGCAGGAAATGGGCTGGGGGTGATGACAGGGGTTGTACCTTCAGCGGTGATGGTCTATGATGGATTCACTGGGAAGGTGATTTTGGGGAGAAACTTGCAAGAGGGGAAAGAGGGAGCACGGCAGGCATCTGATAGAGGTGTTGCAGGCGGAGGGCACCACCTGGGCTCAGCCTGTGCCTGGTGTGTTAACTACAGAGCAAGGCCAGGCAGGAGGAGGCTGCGAGACAGAAGGGGTGAGGTCAGGGAGGCCACTGGGCCAGACTGTGCAGGGCCTTGAAGGCACAGTAAGGACTTTGGTTTTCACCTGGGGTAATGCAGGGGACCCTATCGGGAGGTTCTGCACAGAGGACTCAGGTTTCTACAGGGTACCTCTGGCTGCTGTGGGGAGAGTGTAGTTGAGATAGATGGTGGTGGCTCAGTTTCCCCACAATCTGTCCTCCCCTAGCACCATGGAGCTCCAGGTGCCCTGTCCCCTCTTTGAGTCTTCCTTGTCCCTCTGCCTTGTCCGCAGCTATGTTCCAGCTCAGCCCTCATTTTCTTTCCCTGGTGAGTCTTCTGCTCTGCCTCCTCCGGTTTTCAGTTCTCCAAAGATGACAAAGTGGCTGCAGGGGTTCCAGGCCTCACTGGCAGGATTTCCAGCGGAGCCTGCAGAGCTTCTGGCCTCCATACAGGGTCAGTCACTTCTGTGTTAGTTCTGGGGGCAGGAATATGCCATGCCCTGATTGGGTCCGGACCAGTCATGGAAGGGAGCGAGTAGGATGTTGCAGGCCAGGTTGGTGAGTCAGGGAACAGCCCCGTAGGAGGGGTGCAGTGAATTCCTCCTAGCTGCTGTGCATGTCCACCCCACCATGAGGCCACCACTGTGTGCACAGCTGCACCCGAGAGGAATGTCGCCCTAGAGCAGTGTCCTGTGGTAGTCAGCCCAGGGCTCCCTGAGGCTGCGGGATCTCACTCACCCATGGGCCCAGCTACTCTCGTCCATGGTTTCTGCATTAACAAATCACCACAAATGTAGCAGCTTAAAACAACACGCATTTATTCTTTTAACAGTTCTGGAGGCCAAAAGTTCAAAATGGGCCGTCTTGGGACCAAATCGAGGTGTCAACTGAGCCCTGTTCCTTCTCAGAATCTGTGTCCTTGCCTTTCTCAGAGACTAGCAGGGGTCCTCAAACTTTTTAAACAGGGAGCCAGTTCACTGTCCCTCAGACCATTGGAGGTCGGACTGTGGGCCCTGGGATGAGTTAGCTGCTAAGCAGGACAGGCAGCTGCGGCAAAAATACCCGGTGGGCCGGATAAATGTCCTCGGTGGGCCACATGTGGCCCGCAGGCTATAGTTTGAGGACACCTGGTCTAGAGCAGTGTTTTTCAACCATATTTATCTCAAAATAGATAGATAATAGATGGGTGGCTGAGTCCAAGCAACCTAAAAGGCTGACCTTGACTGCTGGTGTGAGGCGCGTGGTGTGGCTCGTTCTGTGAATAAATGCATAAGAAGTGAGAATGGTTTGCTCCCCCCCCATCTAATCCAGAACACGTTCTGCGTTCTCCCTGTGACCCCTTCCCACCTGGACCTTCCTACCTGCTTTCTAGATTGGGGAGAGAAAGGGACAGTTTTAGCAAAGACACTAGGAATTGCCTCAAACCCACAGCTACTGTGGCAAATCTGGGCTGCACCTGGGGGTGTGTGTCACTGGCCTTTGAGTGCTACCCTCTGGACCCGAATGCCAGGCTGCGGAAGGCAATGGGGGAGTCACTCGGGGACCTATCCCTACCCAGGGGGGAGTCACTTGGTGACCTATCCCTACCCAGAGCCCTGAGAAAGCCCATGGTGAGCCCCACCTTGCGGAGCTCTGGAAATCCCAGGAGGTGTCTACAGGATTCCCCTGCCAGGTTGAGTCTGATGTGCCCATTTACAGAGCCGGGAACTTAGGCTTCCTGTTCAGGCCCACATACCACTTCCTCCCCCTGGTTCCCCTTACAGCGTGTAGGAGCCTCCTCCAGCCTGTAGGTGGGTTTTATCTGAAACTCAGTGTTTTAAGTGATTCAATGAAGACATTTTATATTTCCTAAAACAATGTTTTAGTTACTTTTTTCCCTTAAAACAATTCGATAACACCAACACCAACACCCGGTGCTCTCCCCTCCCTGTTGATGGGGTGCCTACACCCCTGCCCTACTTAGTCCAGTGCTCCCTCCAGCCTGCCCAGGCTGGGCTGTTGCTCTCACTTTACTTCTGCTACTTACCTGGGGCCTGGGGCCAGGGGCAGGGCCTCCTCTCTCTCAGCCTTCCCTAGACACCACCCCCAAGGCTCAGAAGCTGGAGGGGCCTGGGCAGCAGGGACATGCTTCCAATCTATCGGAAGCCACGGTGCCCTGGTAAAATATGTTGTGCTTTGTAGTCAGGGCACTCCCACTGGGTGGGCACATGGTCAATGCCAGGGACCGAGTGAGTGGGTGACTGCAGTGGAAGGACCATCCTGTCCCAGACCCCTCCAGGTCTCAGGCCTCAAGGCCTGGACTCCCTGACCTTTCTGGGCTGTGCTTTTCCCTCCTGCGAGCAAGGCCCCGGGTCAGGGGACGTGCCCGCCGCAGCCATCGTTGCAGCATTCCAAGTCTGTTTTTACATCCCCCTCTCCAGAACTCTGCTTTTCCATCTTTCAAGTGAACTTCTAAGTCACCACCCTGCTTCCTTCGCATGGCTGCTGTTTACTCTGACAGTGGTCCTGAACTTGCTATATTAGGCCTCCAGACGGGAGGGAGGAGAGGCTTGGTGCTTATCAAGTCCCACTGTCTGCCAGGCCCTGTGTTTGACCGTGAGACCTCCTGGCCATCCTGTAAGCTGGACTCATTCCTCGCTTAGAAACTGGGGCTCAAGGAGGTGTGGGGAGACATATGGATTTGAATGGATGCTTCTTTCTCCTGCCTGCAGTGAACTCAGTGCAGACCAGCTTCTGGGCAGGGGCGAGCATGAGCTCCCTGAAGGTCTCCTGACTTACTGTCTGGAAGTGGGACGTAGGTCGATGTGTTGGGCAGGGCCGCCTGCAGGGGGAGAGCAGGCAGGAAGGTGGGGGGGAGGCCTTGGGCGCTGCCAAGAGGTATTGATTCCAGGCACCAAGCGCTGTGCTGGGGCCCAGCCAAGAGATGAGGTCATGAAGGACGGGGACGGTGACTCCGGGGCCACGGCGTCCCTGCCGATGAGATGATGTGATAGCCAGACGTGAGGAATCTCTGCCTGGAAGAGTCAGGCCCTCTCCTTCCTTCTCTTTGACAACCCTCTAACCTAAGTCCTTTGTATCTGGGTGGAAGGGGAGGCCTGTGGGGCCCCACTTCACTGTTATTGTGCTGTGTGACCTCGAGCAAGTCACTGCCCCTCTCTGGGCTTCATGGGGAACTCCATCATTCTGAGGGCACCTCTGATGGAGACCTTTGATTGGTTCCCACCCAAGGTCCTGGGGTGGGTGTGACAGGGAGGGGTTCATTAAGCTCTCAGCAACCACCTCAGTTTCCCCAGCAAGGCTTTAGGAGCAGAAGGTCACAGCTGTCTTCCCAGCTCCCTCAGGACATCCCCCATCATGGAGGTTGGAGTGGCTCTGCCACTTATAGGCTGTGTGGCTTCAAGCAAGTTGCATGACCTCTCTGTGCCTAATATCCCATCGTGAGGCTGCGGTGAGGGTATATGCCCTGCTCAGGGCCTGGCACGTAGCTGAAGCTGAGAAATGGTAAGTAGGTGACTGGAAACCTGGCCATACTTGGCATTCTCATCCAATCACACATCTTCTGGAGTCCAACTGGCCTGAGTTTGGGTCCCAGTTTTGGTGCTGCTTAGCTGTGAGATCTTGGGTAGGTTGGCACCTTTCTCGAGCCTCAGTTTCCCCATCTGTCAAGTAGGGATGGATGCGGGCTACAGGTATCCTGGCCCTGGCCCCATGCCTTTCCTCCACTCTGGTCAGGGTGGGGTAGCCCTCCAACACCCATAAAAATGTGGGTGCTGCATCACCAGAGGCTGTGGGTGGCAGACTGACCCATCGCAGTGACCGGCACCCACCAGTCCCAGACCCATCTTGGCCCCAGAACCACAAAGCCATGCATCTCTGCAAATTTTCCCTTTTAATCTAACTCAGGGGACTTAAAGTAACTTTTAGAGGAAAAACTCAGGTAGGCAAAAAGAGGATAAGATCACCGGCCTGTGGTTCCTGCTCACAGAGATGATTATAGCATTTCTGATCTCTTTTTTATGCCTGTTCATACACATTTATGTTTAGAAAGAAGGCACCATCTAGTTTTCATTTTAACAGTATGCAGTGCACGTCTTCCTGTGCTGCATGTGATTTCACGTGGCCATGTTGCATCCTGCGCTTTGACAGGGTGGAATACGTGTGAGCAAACCCTCCTTCCAGACTTCATGTTCGAGGGGGTTTCCCTGCCGTGATGAGCATGCCCCATCACCCTTGCACCTAAATCTGTGTCTCCATTCCGCACTGCTTCCTTAGAATGAATATCTTAAAGAAAAACTGCCCCAGGCTCAGTGCCTGTATCTCACTCAGCAGCTAGGGTGCCAGCCACATACACCGGAGCTGGTGGGTTTGAACCCAGCCTGGGCCCGCCAAACAACAGTGACAACTACAACCAAAAGAATAGCTGGGCATTGTGGTAGGCACCTGTAGTTCCAGCTATTTGGGAGGCTGAGGCAAGAGAATTGCTTAAGCCCAAGAGTTTCAGGTTGCTGTGAGCTGTGATGCTATGGCACTCTACCGAGGGTGACAGCTTCAGACTCTGTCTCAAAAAAAAAAAAAAGAAGAAAGAAAAATTTCCCCTTCAAAGAGTATGCATATTTATTTATTTATGTATTTATTTAGACAGTCTCGCTATGTCACTCTCAGTAGAGTGCTGTAGTGTCACAGCTCACAGCAATCTCAAACTCTTGGGTTTAAGCAATTCTCTTGCCTCAGCCTCCCAGTAGCTGGGACTATAGGCACCCGCCACAACATCCGGCTATTTTTTTGTTATTGTTGTCATTGTTGTTTAGTAGGCGCTGGTTGGGTTCAAACCCACCAGCCCTAGTACATGTGGCCAGCGCCCTAACCACTGAGCTACAGGCGCTGAGCTGAAGAATGTGCATTTTTAATATTCAAGTCTTGATACCAGTTTCTATCCCCTGCAGAATGGTCTTGTCATGCTGGCAGGATTCATGGAATGTGAATTTACTGGGAATAAACACTAATTTTGCATTAGGGTGCAAAATACAAGTACCACATGGCCAGGATTGGGAGAAATGGCTTAGCACTACTCATGGTGGTCAGGAGCTCCACCCCTGTGTGGGCTCCGGGCCACATTACCTAAGGTATAGAACCTACAAGGAGGGAGGTGATTGCCACCTCTGCCTCTGCACTCTTCGGAACCCCCTAATGCTACAGCTGGTCTCTGAGAAAAAGACAGGTATAGGTTGGGGTGGGCCCAGTGGGGACAGTCCGGCAGGAGAGACTTCACAAGAAGCAATTGAAGGAGTTGGGTCAATCAGCTTGGAAAGGCGGCCTCAGGGGTCCTGGTCAGTCACTACCTTCTCCAGTGTCTTCAGGCCTGTCCTGAAATGGTTGGAGATGGGGGGAGAAGGGAAAGTCTGTGTGCTGGGACCCTCTATGTCCATGTGTCCGACATTGAAGGGGGTGGGCACCTCTGCCTGAGTGAATGTTTGTTCCCAGTCTTAGTTTCTAGGAAAGAGAGGGGCTATGTTAGAAGATGTGTATTCCATCCATCCATCCATCCATCCATCCATCCATCCATCCATCCATCCATCCATCCACACATCCATCCACACATCCATCCACCCGCTCACCCACCCGTCCCGTGAGGATTTGTGTAAGGCGTCTAGTATTCCATCTGGGTCATGATAGTGAAAACATGCACATTTGTTGCCCATTTCCAAGTGTGGGGTGCCATACCTATTCACCCATCTGAGCAATGGTGAGTGGGAGAAATTTTTTCTGCATCAGGTACTGGGTACCTCAGTGAGCTGTAGTTTGAGGATGGGGTTCCATACTTATTCATCCACCTGCCCATCCATCTGTCCATCCACTGTCTACCCATCCATCCACCCCCTTCACCCAGTCATCCACCCACCTATCCATTTGTCTGTCCATCCATCCATTCATCATCCATCCATCCCTCCTTCCAACCCTCCTTCCCTTCATCCATCCATCCACCCACCCACTTATTCATCTGTCTACCCATTTACCCATCCATCTGCCCACCCACTGACCCATTTATCTCTCTCTCTCTATCTATCTATCTATCCATCCATCCATCCATCCATTCATCCACCCACCCATCCACCCACCTACCCACCCATCCATCTGTCTAGTATTTATCTAGACTTTTTACACCAGATTGAGGAAAGTGATGAAAATAGGCACCATTTCTGCTCTCACAAAATATACTGCTGAGCTGGAGTAAAGTCTAAATAGGCAATAACACCTAGTGGGTGGTTGGAGGCAGGAAGAAGGGTGGGGAGACTGCTTGCTGAAGAGGGCTTTAGCTGTCAGTCAGCCAGGCAGGCAGGTGAGATGACCTCAAGCTCTGCCTGGCAGGAAGGTGCAGGTCAGTGCAGTGTCCCTGACCTCAGGCTGTCAACTGTACAGACCCCTAATATTAGCCCCACTGGCTGTCTGGAGCATCTTATCCAGGAGCTGGATGGATCCTTCAACGTGCCAGCTGGAAGCCACCCCAGCCTGGCCAGGGCAGGGAGAGGTGCATCATTCCCGTGGAATAAAGGAAAGACAGCGTGTGAATTGGGGCCTGGACCATCTCATTCTTTCAACTAAAGCAACTTGGACTTTCTTCTGCATCAGGTACTGGGTACCTCAGTGAGCTGTAGTTTGAGGATGGAGTTCCATGGCTTAAACAAGTTGGAGACTGGGGTACTCTCTAGTGGGCATCTCTGGATTTGGCCTGCTCAGCACCCACTTTGCTTTCATAGGGAATATTTCTTTATTATCTTTCAGGGATGATGTGTCTTGGGGAGGGGGAGTAGGTTATCACTGCAGGCTTCAGAGGTGAATGTATGACTCAGGCCTGGTCAATCAGAGGAGAGAATATGCCAACTGGGCACAGTGATGGAGGCCCAGGATGTTCACGTATTAAACAGGCCAATCACCAATCCTGAGATTTTGCTTCATGCCATCAGGGGAGTATCCTTCTTGCTTTCTGCTGTGCCTGGAACTACATAGTTGGGTAGGAGCTACTGGTGGGCATCTTGCCAGCACAGGAGAACCCTGCCTGGGCATGAAGCCACAGGGATGACAACAGTGCTGAAGGGATGCAAGGGCCCTGGATCCAGCCTTGCCTGAGATTTCCCTTTACTCGGTGCCCATATATCCTGTCTGTATTTTTAAAAGCCAGTTTGAGTTGGATGTCCTTTTGTAGCTAAAATAGTCTTTTTTTTTTATTAATTGATATCTGTATACATTAATGCAAACATGGGGTACATTGTGCTGTTTTCATATACAATTTGAAACACTTTCATCAAGCTGGTTAACATAAATTTCATGTCATTTGCTTAATCATTGTATCAAA
>CAUYQV010187369.1:0-17015 GCA_963574575.1 Galagoides demidoff | reverse complement strand
TCTTTGTGCCCAACCACTCTATCAAATGACTCCTTTTCCAAAATCAACCATGGACACCTCATTTGCAAAGCCAGTGCTCGCTTCTCAATCTTTTTCTTTTTTAAATGTCTATACCGTTTAAAACGATTAATTGCCATTTCCAAGTCCCTTCCAGAAATATCTTCCTTTGCTGGTTTTGTGACAAGGCGCTCTCTGGATACAAACCCTTCGATCTAATCACTTGATTAGATTCCAGCTTCTTTTCTACCTCATTTTCCTCCTCTCACCTATTTCCAGGTGGGTGTGTCCCCCCCCGCCCCCCAGGAGCTCTTCTGGGCTTTCTGTATGACTTTCTTTACATTTCTACCATTCTCAAAGCTCCCAAGTCTAAATTCCCTAGTTGCAGAAATCCTCTAAATTTTAATTTCTGCTTGTCTAATTGCCTCTGTAATTAGTTGTTTTCCGGTATTCAATATTTGGCATTTTAAAATATGCTATGAATCATAAAAAAAAAAAAAAAGCCTTCAGCCTTTGTTGTTTATCTTTTCTGTCTTGTGACTGATGTCACATTTGCCTCCTGTCGCTGGCTCAGGACAGAAGTTCACCACCATATCCAAGCCTTCAGCTTCCTTGCTCCCAGTCAAATGACACTTTTTCTCCATTACAGCCCCAACATCTTTATTCTCATTCTTCAATCGCTTATCTCCTCCACCTGTATAACAGCTTTAAAATTCATTTTTATTTTGAAAACACACAAACTGACAGAAAATTCTGTACTTTATTTTTATCTTCACTTAGCTAAGCATTTAGAGTAAGTTACCAATTTGATGTCTCTATTACCCAGAATATTGTAGTGTTTCCAACAAAAAATAATAGTTTTTTCCTATGGAGCACAAAACTATTAAACTTAAGAAAATTACACTGATATACTACTTATCTCTGAACTTCAGAGACCATTAAGTTTTGCAGTTGTCCTACTGAGGTCATTTATTTATTTATTTTTTCACATCCCTTATTCAAATTTTATATTTACATATTAGTAACTTAAGATAACGGAACTTTGTTGTCATGAGTTAAGCATGCGCTTACATGACCAGCAATGTTAATGTGCACATTTCTATATGAGTTTCTCCACGTGTATATGTCATCGTCTTTAGAACCGTCTTAATTTGCCTCAGTTCTAAAAAGACCCAGTATCATTAATTTTTTGAAATCATGACAGATGAGTGAATAATGCTAATACATAAAGATGAGTAAACAATACACTTTTAAGATTTTTACCTAATTTAAACTGTCCTCTTCACTGCTTTTGAAATTAAAGTAGGGTAACCAGATTTTAATATCTGTAGGGCGGGACAACATGGCCAGGGACTGGGCAGGCAGGGCCTGACAATAATGCAAACTTTGATAAGCAGTTCTGGATAATCACTTCTCAGCAATTATTTATTACAGTTTAACATTATAAAATTAACAAAAATAATATAAAACTCATATACTGGCGAAATAGCCATATGGTGGTCGAAAACCGTATATTCCCTTCTTGTTCTCCGCCTGTTCATGCATTCTTTCCAAAAATTGGGACTTTTTTAAAACGCTGTGGGACGCAGGACAAATTGTTGAAAAGCAGGACTGTCCCGTCAAAATCGAGACGTCTGGTCACCCTAAATTAAAGGTCTTCTTTCTGTATTTAGTAATTTGTTGAATGAACTGTATGCATTTAGATAGAAGTTGCTTTTTTCAATTTGCATTTAAGCATATGTTCATTCATTTAATCAGAGAAGCCAGAATACAGTTAGCTCTATTAGCTCATTTTTCATACACAGTGGCAACTTGCTGTCTTTAGACTTCTCATCTACCCCACAATATCATTATTAAAGTCATAATGAAGTTTTTCTTTATGCATGCTTGCTTTATTGTCATATGTTATTTCTGTCTTTAAAATAGATCTGCTTAAAATTGTGGGAAGGCTATGTTAACCAGTTTGATGTCCTTTATATCCAAATGGTCCAATTGAGAAGCCTATGTTGTATTTAGCTGTGGTGTCCCTTTGGTCTCTGTCAGCAGGGAACAGTTCAGCCCTTCCTTCAGTTTCATGACCTAACACTCTCGAGGGTGACAGGTCAGTTGTGCTGTACAGTGTCCTTGGTTTGGGCTTCTCTGACGTTTCTTTAGCTTTAGGTTAAGGTCAGGCATCGCTGGCAGCACCATCACGAGAGTGATGCTGTTTTCATTGCATCCTGGTGATACACTGCAGTGACTTTCCTGCATGCTGTTCATTTTCATCACTCGATCAAAGCATCTGTACACTTTTCCCCTAGGAAGTTAATCTTTTCCTCTTTGCATTTAGTAAGTTTTCTTTCTCTCTCTCTCTTTTTTTTTTTTTTTTGTGAAGCGCTATTTTGAAACTATATAAATAGTCTGTTTCTCATCCATCTTTATATTCATATCAGTAGTCTGTGGTTTCCTATTTCATTCAGTGTTACATTTTATCAACATCATTATTTATTTTGATTCTCAAATCGACCTCTGACCACTGATGCACCCTCAAGCTGGCAATTATGTCCTTTTTTCTTTCCTTCTTTCTTTTTCTCTCAAAGAGACAGAGTCTCACTTTGTTGCCCTTGGTAGAGGTGCCGTAGCGTCACGGCTCACAGCAACCTCCAGCTCTTGGGCTTAGGCAATTCCCTTGCCTTAGCCTCCTGAGTAGCTCGGACTATAGGCGCCTGCCACAACGCCTGGCTATGTTTTGTTTCAGTTTGGCTGGGGCCAAGTTTGAACACACTACCCTCAGTATATGGGGCTGGCACCCTACTCACTGAGCCACAGGCACCACCCCAATTATGTCCTCTTGATATGCACTCATTATTGTTTTAGTATTCCCTTGCTTTCCAGAAAAAAACAAAAAAGTTCTAATTTCCTCTTGTTCTTTCTCTGTTCTAGCCCTGGAATTAGTCATTTCTCCAAAGATCCCTGGTTCCTTTTATTGGATGCTGGTATTCAGACACAAAGATACACCAGGATTTGGATGCAGGGGTGTTTAGTATCAGCACATTGTTTTTCCTGGGTTGTTAGTGACCTGAGCTGCAGAGCAGGCATGTGTGTGCGCACACACACACACACACACACACACACTCTTTCATCTAGGTTTATTTCTGTAAGTAACTAAAACTCTGTTTCTCTCTCTCTATATATATATTTACACACATACACAGGTTGTATATATATGCACACATATACACAGACCACACACCACCTATATAAATACACACACATATGTGCATGTGTGTCTATATATGCATATATGTGTGTATATATGGTTGTATGATGTCTGGCGATTAAGTTTGTTAACTCATCTTAGAAAAGGTGATCTCGTGACCATTTCAGTATAAGTTCCAAAATTGATCTGAATGGGCTAGGCACTGGCGGCGTGCACAGCTTCTCAAAGGGAGTACCTCAAAGCTGACTGTAGTGATATTCAGCAACGAGGTATGTAGCACTTTTTCTAGGGTAAGTGTACAAAAGTAACTGTCCGACTTCCTATGTAATCTGTGCCAGCTTTGTGTGGCGTGCTCGTCATTTCACCCAAACTCAGGCTCCCTGCACGTGACCAAACTTCTGCACAGAAGTTCACCCACCTAGACAGATGGAACTCTAACACCCTGCACGGGCCATCCCTTTGTGCTGACAAACTCTTTTTACCTCACTCAGATTCTGACTTGCTCACTCTGAATTTTTCTCCCTGCTCAGGCCCAGACATGCGACACCCCACAACAGGTTATCCCCCACCCCCCCAAAGCTGGGGCTCTGCTTTTCCTTAAGCCTGAGTTCTGACTTTCCATGCTGTGTGGCTCTTCTGCTTGCCCTGGGGGGGCTCTGAAACCCTTCACCTCCACGTGTGGACACTCTGCTCCCTGCACGAGCTCTGCCTTTCCCCACCAGAACGAGCCTCTCGCTGCCTCCCTGATGGCCGCCTTCTCAGTCTGGTAGGTCTCAGGGGCGCCATGGCGTCTGCTCCTCTGCCCTCACTGCTTGGGTGCAGGCAAGGTTGCTGGGCCCTGCTGGTCTCCCCTCTCCTACCTTGTTCTGCTGCTCCTCAATGAACTGTTAGGATGAATTGCTCAGGAAATGACACAAGAGAAAAAAAGACTGAGAAGGAAAAAGGAAAGGCTGGGCCAGCCTTTTAACCGGCTTGCTTACTGGGACTGTTTTACTGCATCAATCGACCAGGGATGCTGTACAGGTATTATTTTACCCCAAATATAATAAATAGCCAGGGTTAAGTTGTCTTCTCTTTGAAGCTTCCAGTGGATCACTGTGGCCCTTGCAATGCAGTCTGAAAGCGAGGGGCTGTGTCATATGAACAGAAACTGCTCTGGTTTTCTTCCCCGGCATTCATATGAGTGAGACCTGGTAAACTGTCACTCTTCACATATGAGGTACATTTTCCCATCCTAGAACTTAAATGGTGTTGAAAGTAATTATTTTTCAACTTCTGCTCTTTCATAAATTGAAAATTAATTATTTTCAACACCATTTGTATTTTTCATATAATACAAGAAAAGACAGGCACAGGTCAGGTGACTTGTTCAAGGTCTAATAACGAACAAAGACCAGAAGGAGGGGGTGAATTTCCCCGGCTAATGCTGTTTGCACTGGTGTATAAACACGGCTCACTCCATGTACTCTCAGCCACTTTGCTTTTCTCTTTTGAACACAGCACATTTTGCATATTTTATTTAAATTTCAAACAATCCTTAGAAGAGTAAAAGGTCCTGGAGGACAAAGTCATTCAGGTTTAATTTTAGATCCCTACCATGGGGAGCCTTGCCCAGGGAGGAGATAGAACCAAGGACTGGGAGGCAGGAGGACCCGCTGATGGTCCTGCTTTGCCACAGGCCGCGAGGACAGGAAGTGGCACTTTAAACAGACACTTAACTTGCCTGATCCTAGGGTTCCACATTTCTAGAAGGCACTGCAGGTGAGACTGTATGATTTCTATGATCTCCATCCATATTAAATCTTAGAATTGCTTTGTTTTTATAATCATATGAATAACTTAAAAAATACAAGAATTAAAAAAAATCTATCATATCTATCTTGTGTTTTCCATATAATTTCATACGAACTTTATGGCCACCCTGTATTTGAACTTTTTTGGTACTATGAATTTTAAGAAACGATTTCATTAAAACTTCAAGTTTGAGCCTAATCTTTAGCGAACAGAAAAGTTGGCAAGTTTAGAATCCACTTGTATAAGCAAATACTTGCAAAGCACTCATAAAGAGCCTAAAGAATGAGAAAAACACAGGTTAAAACAATAACAAAAATAAAAAAGGAATATTTCACCTAAAAATGGTATATAAGGGATACATACCTTATATAAATGAACTGGTACTATGATCTTCAGTTTCATAATTATAATTTAAACTTGAGTTAAAACTTAAGTAACGGGTCGAGAGTCAGAATGTATTTTTTCTATTCCTACCACTCATTTATTTAGGATTATTAAATTCTTTACCAGTGTTCTTTTTAACTTTTATATCTCTTCTTTTCCTCTCTCTTCCTCATTTCCTCAAAGTCTTCGTATAGGCTATGATTACTGTCGAAACATTTCCCTTGTTGCTTGTAGTGGTGTTTTTATACTCTTTCTGGCTCCCTTACTACAAGTGTCCGTTATCAGGAGACATGCCTTTCTGCCTCAGAATTAATAACTGAGCAAGCCCCAGGAGGGTGGCTTATGGAGCCTTCTCTTTTTCTCCACTTAGATTGGTGCATACAAAGCATACATAACACAGTGATTTTGGAATGATCTATGGCTGCCTCTGTAAAGCTTCTAATTTCTTTTTCTCTCCCTCTGACCTCTTTAATTTCTCTGGTTTCTCAACATTGATTCAGTGCGTAGCTAATCTGGGTAAGAAGTGCTCACCCAGAAGGGCCTAAGGTCAGACTTTGTAACGGAGTGTCCCCAATGCTTACTTTTTCTATACTTCCTTAATTTTCTGTTCAATGCTGTTTTTACTTAAACCACCACAGTTCACAAACTATATGATCACTTATTTTAATTCCTTAGTTCAGTCTTTCTGTTGTTTTCCCTTCTCATACCTGAAATATGTTCTCAAACCCCTGTTCTTACCTACTCAAGTAAGAATTTGAAAACCTGAATTATATAGATGAGGTTGGACAATTAACCTCATGAACTTGTCCTAGAAAAAGTGGCATATACCTCATTGTTGAGTATCACTATGGTCACCTTCCAAGTACTCCTATTGAGAAGGTACATGTTAATGCCAGTGCCTAATCCACCCTTCAGAGCAGTTTTTGGAACTCTTTTTCTGGAATGGCCATCCAAGCTGTCATTATACAAGGTCTGATGATTGAGTTTGCAAATTCATTCTAGAAAAAGTGCTACATGCCTCATCAATGAATCACAGTCACCAGCTGGCCAAGGGGAGTACTTTGAACGTGACCATTTATTGGGTATAGAAAGACAGTAAAAATATGAACGGGTTGTAGATCAATAAAATTGTTTTGTGATTCTATAGGGAATAGTTAAAATAACGAATCAAAGGCATACAATCCTAAAGGCAAATGAGATGTCATTTCTTAGAAGATGAAGAAATCCTTTCAGAAATCTCCAACTCCCTGCATATGCCCATATTCTCTAATTAAGGAGGACTTAGGGGAAGTATATCCCAAGAATGACTTTATCCTCTATCATTACTCTTTACCTGAAATAAATCATTATCTCTCCCTTAGTGTCAATAGTGATTAATTTCCTAATCACTTTTCCTATATTTAACTTTCTAACTTCCTTAATTGGGATTCTTTCTAATTCTTCAAGCAGTTTTTTAACTACCTCTTGAGACAGTTGATATAGCTCATGTACAGAAAAGAGTTAATACTACAGAAGGCCTAAAACTGTCATTGAAAGGCTGACCTTTGGCTGGTGTCAGGGAGCCTGGATTTGGGGAGGGCACCCATCATTATCTTGTCGGGGCCTGGGACTGGCCAGGTCTCTGGCCTGGCTTATCTATTGTCCAGACGTGGACCGCTGTGCTATCTTGCTCGGGATTAACTCTCCTTAAGTGCCTGAAGGCTATTTGCCTTAGCAGAAGGGAGAGAGAGAGAAACATTCTTAGTAAGGAAGTCTTCTTGGAGAGATGCTGGGCAGACTCCCTGTAAGCAGGAGAAGGGAAAGAGTCAGAGGGAGTGAGTCTGTGAAAGAAGAGTGTGCACGCTTCTGACTGACCTCTCCTGCAGCTTCTTATAGACGTGATCCTGTGGCTACTTGCACCACTGGCGTAGAGACTGCCAATCACTGATGTTCTCATCTAGCGCGCTCTCCTATTAAGGTGAGCTGAATCCCTTCCCCATGCCCTTATCACCAAGGTGCTATATTTCCGAGATGTTGCTGGTGTTTCTTATAATTACAAAGTATTCTGAGCTTAACTCTGGCTTCTCCTTCCCACGAGCTATATGGTCTGCTACCTATCTAACTAATAAGAGTAGGCCACTGTGCCTAAACTGTTCATAAAATGACCTTTATGCTAAAAGTCTGCTTTCAGGAGTATGGAATCTTAGTATATTAGGAAGAAGATGCCAACATGACTAGCCCCCAGCAAAAAACTTGGGCAAGGAGTCTCTAATAAGCTTCCCTGACAGATAACATTTCACATGTGTTGTCCAATTTGATCCTGGAGAGGCCTGTTGAAAACTTGCACCTGATTTCCTTTGAACTTTGTCTGCATGACTTTTCCCTTTGCTGGCTCTGCTTTGCATCCTTTCAGTGTAATAAGTCACAGTCATTAGAACAGTGTGACTTATCCACTAGGAGTCCTCCCGGGAATCACCGAATCTGGGAGTGGTCTTAGGAAATTCTGAATCAGATATAGATCTATATCACATAACATCTAAATTAAAATACATTTCTACAAATACTGCATTTACCTTTTTACTTTTACTAGTTATTTTGTGGAATATTAAAGGATGTTTTCTTTTGTGTCTGGGATCCACTCAAGTGATGTTTATTATGTTCATGTACCTTAACGTGTGTCCAGTTATAGTTTATACCTACCGCCTTAAAGTATTGCACAATGCAAATACATTAAACTTATTTATCCAGTCTAGTACTAATTGTTCCTGGGATGTTTCCACTTTGTGGTTTTTATAGATAGTGCTCTAGCTACAAACCATAGCTATAAGCTTTGTCGTGCGTGTTTTTAGTATCACTACATATATTATTTCTTTGGTGAGCATGCTAGGAATGAATTACTGGGACACAGGTTACATTATTCTCAGTCCACACTGGTAGGCGCTCTCCCAAAGTGGCTGTGTGAATTTATACTACCACCAGTGGGATACTATCAGATTCCGTGATGTTCTGTATCTTCCCCAATATTTCGTATTTTCTATACTTTTTCATTTTGGTAGAAACACAGGGGAATCACATTTCAATATGCATTGTCCTGCTGGGCACCATTTCATGGGCTTATTGATCATTTGGGGTATGCTTTTTTGTTAAGTGTCTCTTTAATTCTTTTGCTCAATTTCTAATGGATTGTCTCTCATTTCCTAGCTAATTAGTAGGTGTTCTTTGTGCATTTTAGATACGTCTTATTTCAGGTTTATGTATTACAAATATCTTTCCCCCTTTATCAGTTGTGTTTTACCCTCATAATGGGGGCTTTCAATGGAAAGAATATCTTATGTAGAGTTTGTTAATTTTTTCTTTATGACAAGTACATTTTTGTCTTCTACTTAAGAAATATTTACCTATTCTAATATCATGGGGACGATGTGTATTCTTCAAAAATTATTGTTTTACTGTTTATAAAATTAAACTTCGTAATTTTTAGATAGTGTGTGTTAGAGGTCAAAACATACTGCCTTCCATATAACTACAGACAACCAGCATATTTATTGAAATGAGTATCTTTCCCCCTCCTCTCAACAGTTTTAGCTTTGTCATAAATATAGTGAACATATGTTTGTGGGTCCATTACTAGAAGCTGGCTTTCCTTGTTCAGAATAACTAAAACTGTGGCAGCACTAAACTGTCTTTATGGCTGTGACTTTATTATGGGCCTTGGGAACTTAATTTTTCATCAAGATACCTTTGCATATTCTTGTTCCTTTGCATTTCCATTTAAGCTTAGTATTAGGTGGTCAAATTTAAATAAAATTGGGATTTTCATTGCTTTAAATCTATAGGTTGATATGGGGGGAATTCATATTTTACCAATATTGTACATTCAAATCCATGAACATGAGGCATCATTCCATTTACTCAGATCTTATTTAACTAATCTTTTTACAATAAGATTTTGTAGTGCTCAGTGTGAGGTGTTATCAACCTCACCAGATATATTCCTACTATGAGTTTTTTTGATACATTATAAATGGCATCCTCTTAAAATGCTGTTTCACTTATTGCTGCTCAGCTATTTATTTTTAATATTAAAGATATAATAGCCCACTTTAAGGAATTTCTTTCTGAAATGAATTATTGGGTAATTCTCTTAGGTTTTATCAATTTATTGTTTTTCCTCTACGTATTTGATTATAGCATTAGAAAATAGATGAGAAACTCTGTCTTTTCTACAGTTAAGAGTGGCTGATTGTTAAACCTGGGCATTAATAACATTGTTCCTGCCCTCTGGAGTGGCCATAAATGTGAGGTACCTCCAGCAGGCTTCTCAGGAATGAGCTGAGGACAGCTCCAGGTCATTTCATGGAGCAACTCAATTTCCACTGAAGTAAAATGTTTGAATTTTCTTTACGTCAGTTCTACTTTTTCCATTTTTCTCCATATCCCAGTATTCTAGTTATTATCAATCTGTCAGAAATTACTAGAATAGTAATACTTCATATGCAAAATGTAAAGCAAAGAAATATTTAACTTCCAGCTAATATGGCGTTGGGATGAAGAGAGTGAGCATGAACCTGAGTGTCATTAACTCTTATCTTTTCTGTTCAGTGATCAGGATATTTTACTGGGAACATGGTGGTGAAACGTCTACTTATATTAGCAATGAAAACAGAAAAAGGAGGTTCTAGTGTCCCTTTTGGATTAAGAAGAAACTGGTTAGACAGAAGGTATTTCAGACATAAAATTGTTAAGGGGGAACTTAACCAACTTTCAAATGTCAGGTAAAGGTGGATAAATGTGCTAGAGATAATTAATGAGAGAAGAGAGGGAACGTGCCCAGACATTAAGGGAAGAGTCCCAAAAGCAGTTACGTGATGGAAAGGCTCCAAGATGGCCATTCAGCTACATCTTTCTATTGGCCTTTCTTGGGAAGGCTGGGGGTAGCAAGAACAGCCCCTCCATCTAGATGATTCTGCCCAGAAACAGTGTTTCAAAGGCAGAGTGACAACATGGGACAGCAGGAGCAGAAAAGATAATAATAATGATAAAGATAATGATTCACTGATGAGAACTAAATGTCATTGAGAACAAAATAACCATTCAGAAGACTAATGAAACAAAAAGTTGGTTCTTCAAAAAGATAAATAAAATTGATAAACCTTTAACTAGATTAACAGAAAATATCTCTGATAACCTCAATTAGAAACAAAAAATGGGGAAGAAACAACACATACCACAGAGATACAAAAGATCATATCTGTGCCAAGAAATTGAAAATGTGAAGGAAACGGATCTGGAATTACACTATCTCCCTAGACTCAACCAG
This sequence comes from Galagoides demidoff, assembly GCA_963574575.1. Classification (NCBI taxonomy): domain Eukaryota; kingdom Metazoa; phylum Chordata; class Mammalia; order Primates; family Galagidae; genus Galagoides; species Galagoides demidoff. Next base: position 6,342 of record CAUYQV010187369.1, on the reverse strand, counting down.
GAAGAAATAGAACTCTAAAAAGAATAATATCAATCACCGAAATTATAACAATAAAAAAGCTTCCAACAAAGAAAAAGTCCCGTACAAGAATTCTACCAATCCTTCACAGAAGAGCTCTTCCCAATGTTGTAGAATATATTACAAGGCACTGAAAAGGAAGAAACCCTCCCCAACTCCTTCTACAAAACTAATATCAACCTTACCAGGAATATCAATCCTAATATCAACACCAGGAAAGGACACACCAAAAAAAGAAAACCACTGACAAATATCATTAATAAATGCTGATGCAAAAATAATTAAATCTTAGCTTACAGAATTTAGCTACATGTAAAAAAATAATTCATTGTGATGGAGTGGGGTTCATCCCAGGGATACAAGTCTGGTTCAACATAAACAAATCCGTAAATATAATTTAGCACATAAAGAGAAGTAAAAATAAAGACCATATGATCTTGTCAATAGTTACAGAATAAGTAATATACCAAAATTTAGCATCTTATTTTGGTAAGAACACTTAAGAAAAATATGCATAGACGGGACATTTCTTTTTTTATTTAACTTTTAATTAATTCATAACTGTGTACATTTATGGGGTACAATATGATGATTTAATATAAAATGTGGAATGCTTAAATAACTGATTAACATAACCATCACCTCACTTATTTTTTGTGTTAAGACATTTATAACTTACTCTCAGTTATTTTGAAGTGCACTCTTGCATTGTGTACACTAGGTGAGATCCCATCACATAACCTCCCTCCTCTCACCAATCATTCTCTCCCCTCCCCTATGGCACTCTTCCCCTCCCTCTTGCTAGACTGTATTTCTGTTTTATCATTTGTATGAATGTGTAAGGGACATTTCTTAAACTAACAGAAGCCATCTACTACAAACTTGTAACCAGTATCATATCGGAAGGAGAAATACTGAAAGCATTTCCATGTAAAGCTGGAATAGACAGGGATGTCCACTATTGCCACTATTATCCAAGTGCTGAAAGTCCTAGCCATGTATTCAGACAATGGAAGGATATCAAGGGTATCAAAATGGGGCCAGAGGAGGTCAAACTATCACTCTTTGTGGGTGGTATCATCTTATACATGGAAAATCCCAAGATCTCAATCACCACTTACAGAATCCTGAAAGTAATCAAGAAATACAGTAATGTTTTAGGATATAAAATCAATGTTCACAAATCAGAGCCTTCGTACATGCCAACAATAATCAGCTGAGAATCAAATCAAAGATACAACACTTTCCACAGTAGCATCAGAGAAAATGAATATACTTAACAAAGGATGTGAAGGACCTCTACAGAGAGAAATATGAAACACTGAGAAAAGAAATAGCAGAGGATGTTAACAGATGGAAGAACATACCATGCTCATGGCTGGGAGGAATCAACATTGTTAAAATGTTTATACTACCCAAACAGTCTACAGATTCAACGCAACACCCAATAAAATACTGATGTTATATTTTGAAGATCTTGAAAAAATAGTTCCACGTTTCATATGGAGCCAGAAAAAAACCAAAATAGACAATGCAACTCTACAAAATGAGAACAAATCTGGAGGCATCCTGTTACCAGACTTCAGGTTATACTACAAGTCTATAGTGATCAAACAGCACGGTATTTGCATAAAAATAGAGACACAAATGTATGGAATACAATAGAGAATCTAGAGATGAAACCAGCCTCCTATTGCCATCTGATCTTTGATAAAGCAAACAAAAGCTTAAACTGGAATAAAGAATCACTATTTAATAAACAGTGTTGGGAAAACTAGTCAGACACATGTAAATGACTGATACTGGACCCACACCTTTCACTACTTACAAAAATTAACTCATGATGGATAAAAAGATTTAAATCTAAGACATGAAACTCTAGGAAAAAATGTGGGAACCACTCTAACTCTTATGGGCCTATGAGAAGAATTTATAATGAAGACCCCATTGGTAATCACAGCAACAACAAAAATAAATAAATGAGACCTGATCAAGTTAAAAAGATTCTGCACAGCTAAGGACACAATCAACAGAGCAAAGAGACAGCCTTCAGAGTGGGAGAAGATAAGGGTAAGCTACAAATTTACAAAGGGCTAATAACAGAGCCTATAAACAACTCAAGCAAATCAACATGGAAAGAGCAAACAATCCCATTAAAAGCTGGGCAAGAGACACAAATAGAATCTTTTCTCATGAAGACAGATGAGTGGCCAAACAACACATGAAAAAAATGCTCTTTGTCCCTAATTATCAGGGAAATGTAAATCAAAACCACTTTGAGATATCACCTAACACAGTGAGAATGGCCCACATCCCAAAGTCCCAAAGTTGCAGATGCTGGGGTGGATGCAGAGAGAAGCGAACACTGATGGGGGGAGTGCAAACTAGTACAGCCTTTTAGAAAGAGGTCTGAAGAGTCCTGAAGGAACTAAGAGCAGACCTTCCATTTGATCCTGCAAGCCCATTTCACCAGGCATCTACCCCAAAGAAAAAAAGTTGTTTTACCATAAGGACATTTTTACTCAATGTTTTTAGCCACTCAATTCACAATAGCAAATACCTGGAAACAACCCAAGTGTCCATCAACCCCTGAATGAATTAATAAACTGTGATATATGTGTACCATGGAATACTATTCAGTCATAAAAAGGTGGAGATTCTGTATCTTTTGTAACAACTTTGAAGGATTTGTAGAACATTCCCCTTAGTATCTGTAGAATGGGAACATCAAGCATCCTCTGTACTAAATGCTGGAATCAGTAGATTAAGAGCTATAGGCCCACATGAAGTAATACTCAATTAAATGCAAGAAGAGGGGAGGTGGGGAGGGGGTTCAGTAAGTTCCCACTTGGTGCGTACAGTGCAGACGTAGATCGTACACTTCCTGGTTAGAGGACATAATTACAACTCGGACATTACCTTACAAATGCAAACCATGTAACCTAATTATATGTATCCTCATAGTAATCTGAAGTTAAAAAAAGAAGGCAGGAAAAGGTGAACATTGAAAATAGCATAACTTACACCCCTTTTTAATTTCAGGTCCTGATCTTATGTTTGAAAACCATAAAGAATACTTGGAATTCTTATTTTTACTTTCATTATATGATTTTGAGAACTCCATGAATCAGAGTTTCTCAGTAGCAAAACATGGTACACTCTTATGCCCCTTGGTTATGTTGATTCTTATGACAGCTAATGGAATGTTAATCTCTTCTTATAATTTCCTACATTTAGATCTAAGTAATAAGAGGTAATAATAGCTAGATTTCCTTTGCAGCCTCTGTTCTAACATATCATACTCATTGATTCTGATTAAATCACTAGAACAGGTCCTTCTGAATGAAATGTGAGTACCAGGAAAGCAAAGCAGCTATAGACTAGCCTTAAGAATAGCTGTGACTATGTTGACAAGATAATTTCAGCTAAACTTTCTTACCATTTATGCTAGCAAGTAACCATTTGAGTGAATAAGAAATCACTGATTGTTACAGAATTCATCAGAAGAAAACTCACTTGAATAAAACTGATAGGGAGTCAGATTAAGATTAAATTTAATTCAATTCCTATTATCTTATGAATTATATTTACATGCCCATTTAAAGAAATAAAAAAGAGCTCTAGTTGCACATGAACTTTGCTCTGACTTACATGCTTTGCTTTAATACTCTTCAGAATTGCTGTAACTAGTATAACTAGTGTGAATAAACATTAAAGATGAAACAGCTATCTTTAGTTTAAATTCTATTACCGAGTCAACAAATGTTTATTGTACCTAACATGACTCCCACTGTGTCTTGTCCCTGGCATACAGTGAGGAACAATATACTATAGTCTTGTAATATAAGACTTCAAATCTGGCTAAATATTCATCTTAATTTTTTAAAAAGTGAGAGAAAGCAAGAAATCTAGGGCCTGAAGAGAAAATATGTGTGGGAAAAGGCCACTGCAAACTGGAATGTCTTACAGAAGGACACTAGGGCTTCCAGACAATAACTTCTTTTCTTTCTTTCTTTTTCTTTTTTTTTTTTTTTTTTTGTTGCAGTTTGGCCAGGGCCAGATTCATAGCTACCACCTTCAGTATATGGGCCCTACCCACTGAGTCACAGATGCCACCCCTCACTAAGTTCTTTTCAACACAGTTGTTCTAGATGTGGCAGAGAGAGGAAAGCAAGGTTCCAGCTGATCAGGACTCATGGCTGAGGCTATAAAGGTGGGGGCCAGGAGAGGGGCAGATGGGACACAAGGCTCGTCCATCGGAGTCATTCAGGATGGAGACAAGTACTTTCTAGACTATTCCATCCATCGCAGGGATTCCTGGGCAGGGTTGCCCTGCTCACTGCAAGTGGCTTGGAGAGTGAAGATTCACCTTGTCCGGGTGGCGTCTGTGGGTAGTGCGCCAGCCCCATATGCCAGAGGTGGTGGTTTTAAACCCAGGCCCGGCCAAAAAAAAACTTAAAAAAAATGATTCACCTTGTCCCATGAAAGGAAAACTTCACTGAAGCTGGCAAACTCCAGAGACTCCTCTATGCACCATGGTCGTGAGATTATTAATGTTGCACTTGTTTTTACGTTTATATTGAGAAATACTTTACTCACCTACACAGACATTTTTAACAATAAAGTGCTCACAGTTTAAGTACACACAGTATAACAGATTTTTGCCGACATATACATCTGTGAAATACTGAAGGATTCCTTCACCAGAAGGGTCTTTCATGCCTCTTCCCAGTCAATATAAATGGCTAATGCCATTTTGACTACTAAGTATGCCTTTAAAACGCTCTGCCAAGAAACTTCCTATTTTCACACTGAAAAATTTCACACCAGAGCTGACCACACTTGCATGTTGTTCATCTAAAGTGTAATCACACGGAAAGGGATATTACTTTAATAAATGTGGTTTTTCAAATGTGGAAAAATGTTTAATGTTCAGAAAAAGAAATACATTAGATCTGGACGGAAATAATTAAAAAAAAAACACCACAGTTTTTCCTCAAGAATTTTCAATCACGAAAGTTTGATTTAGTGTATATATATATTTCTTTTATAATTATAAAACAAAAGTTATGTCCTTCTGAGGCAAAGCACAAAATTATTATAGTTACCATGAAAATACAGTAGTTAACACTTTTGTAGTATTTACAATAAACACTCTTTAAGCACTTCATAAATTTGTATTTTAATCCCTACTGTAATAGTAAGGTGGGGTAATCCACTATTTTTACTTGGGGAATGAGGGTTTACATTATTTGCCCAGTGCTAAAGAAATGCTAAGGGGAGAAGTCAGGATTTGAACTCACACAGACTAAGGCTATCATCCCCTCTTTCACGGTAGACCACACTGACTTTCTGATATGCAGAAATACAGCAGGGCCAGATTATTAGATAAAGAAGAACATCCATAAATGGACTCCTTTTTACTACCTTTGAGTTTCTGGCAATTATTCTTTTTATTCATTCCCACATGGTAAGATTGATTTCTGAGATCTCAACTCTCTCACAGTCTAAATATCACATCATGTTTGTCATCATCATTCTATTTCTATTGAAAGAAGAACAAAATGGGCGGCTCCTGTGGCTTAGTGGGGTGCTGGCCCCTATGGAGGGTGTTGGGTTCAAACCCGGCCCCACCCAAACTGCAACAAAAAAAATAGCCGGGTGTTGTGGCAGGCGCCTGTAGTCCCAGCTACTAGGGAGGCTGAGGCAAGAGAATCACTTAAGCCCAGGAGTTGGAGGTTGCTGTGAGCTGTGACACCATAGCACTCTACTAAGGGCGATAAAGTGAGACTATGTCTCTAAAAAAAAAAAAAAAAAAAAGAGGAACAAAATAATGCTTAGAAAACTAATGTAAAAGCAAATGAAGAATAAATGAATAAAAACTTTTAAATGTTAGAATCATCGATAGCTATAATTTCTTAAGTAATGAAATGTAGCATGAATATACACATATATTCCTATATAAGAATATATATACTTTTTCTTTTAATTTCAGGTTAATGTGAGGGTACAAATAACCAGGTCATAATATTTGAATTTTTAGTTAGAATCCCTCTTGTAGTTGTGTCCTGTACCCAAAGGTGTGCCAGACACCCCTACATTGTGCCCATTAAGTGGCAACACCCCAATCCTCCTTACCCTCAACTTGAATTGAAGTGAGTTTTTCTCCTATGTGGGCATAAATTAGATCATAGCATGATTATATTTAAAGAACTTTCTTAGAAGTTGTTGTATTACTCTTTTACTTTTCTCACCTTTTTTTCTTTTTATTAAATCATAGCTGTGTATATTAATGCAATCATGGGTACAATGTGCTGGTTTTAT
>CAUYQV010187368.1:0-18795 GCA_963574575.1 Galagoides demidoff | reverse complement strand
ATCCAGAACTCATTTAATACTTTACCCAGTGACCACTGATGCTTTATGTATCAGAAAACGCCATCATGAAATGCCAGCCCTATCAGCTTCTTACTGCAACACCATCTTGTTCTGTCCATATAAAAAGCACAGAAAACTTTTTAAAAGTGGCAGCTTCTAGGAAAAGAGCCCAACTTACGCCATCTGTTTTCTGGTTTTGTTTTTTAAACAGGGTAGATTGGGCATTGCAGCCTTGCAAATTCATTCTTGATTTAATCTTCTTTCTCCTTTTGTCTCCATTTTCACAAGTGGATATGCAGAAAAGATCAGTCTGGCTTCGTGGAAGTTTCTGAGAAACTTGAATTAAATTGAAATACTACAGTCAGCCTCTCACTCAAATCAGCCCCCGGGACTTACTGCCGAAGTTGTCTTCAAACTTTTTGCAAGAACATGGAGGTTATTATAAAGTTTGTGTTTGCCTCGGTGAGGACCGCATTTGATTACTAATTACCACACCTGGGGAGCTTTTTTATAAAATATAGATTAATGGGCTCAGCGCCTATAGCACAGTGGTTATGGTGCTGGCCACATGCACCAAGGCTGGCGGGTTTGAACCCAACCCAGGCCAGCTAAACAACAAGGACAACTGCAACAACAAAAACAAAAAAATCTATATAGATAGATAGATAGATAGATAGATAGATAGATTGATTGATTAATGGATACCACAATCAGACATTCCAATTTAATGAAGTATATGTGTTTTTACTGATGCTTAGAGAAAGGGCATAATCTCCAGAAAGGTGTTCACTCTGGAAGAGTCTCCTGGAAAGAAAGTAATTTATTTCGTTTGAAGGAAACATTTTTCTTCCTTCCTTCCTGCTTACATTTTCTCTTTGTAAATACACATTTATAAAAAAGCGGGCACTATAGGAAGAAAATACAGAGTAACTAGTTATTGATGTTTACATACATTTTCTCTTAAGTATGCCCAATCGTCTTTTGAGATAAGCAAGATAAAGATATAAAAATAGATAAGAACACAAGCTCAGAGAATTTCAATAATCACCAAATTCTGCTAACAACTGGCTAAGATTCAAGATCAAACCTGAATGAACAGCTTCAAAACTCTCAGTCAGTCCGCTGTATTAAGTTGCCTTCAATGTGAAGAAATTGTGAAATATTCTTTTGTTTTAAAATGTGACTGCTGTTAGCATTTTTCTTTTCTTTTTTATTTCCCTATGCACAGCCTCTTACATACCATGTGTATGATTTTTAACGGGGTCCACTGAACGGCACGTCCTTCACCCAGATTTCAGTGTGAATATGTGGTTGTCACAGCCCCCCTAGGGTTATAGGATACCGTGACTGTTATTCATAGGTTAATAGGTTTTGCAAATACCCCTAAATTGTTGGAAACTGGGTAGTACCCAGCTGGTGTGAACTTTGCCGGTTGGGCTCCAGGCTGCCACGTGGTCAGCTCTATGGACGTCCCCTCCTGTCGCCAGCCAGGTTGGCTCTCCTCAAGAGGACGGCAGAGCACTAAGACCCTGCCCATGCCCTGCACCCTGCAGTTCTCCCCGGCCAGACCAGCCGTCCACCGAATGCCAAGTCCGTGAGGTGGAAGGTGCACTTGGTGCGTCTGCTGGGAGGCGCCACAGAGGTGTGGTACCCCCTAGCAAGAGGATGTCATGCTGGGCAGCAGTGGTCATCGGCAGACCATATCCAGACTGGGGAGGTGGTCAGAGGAGAAAGCATGGTTAGAGGGCCCTGAGAGGCGAGTTGTGCTGATGTTGGGTCAGCTGTAACAACAGAGCCAGGAAAGCGTCCAGAGCCACGTGTGAAACGTGGCAGTCCGTGTCCTCACAGGAATCAGATGGCCTGATGGTACAGGCAGGAAGGTCCGTGGACAAGGTTAATGTGATGAATATTTATAACAGTGAGAGGAAGTGTTGAGGGGACACACCGGGGGTCAGAGAAGCTCCAAAAACAAGAAGTAGCAGTCAGGAGCCCTTGGCCAGATGTGGGCTTGGGCAGTGCCCTCCTGGCCTCATCTGAGGACAAGGGTCTGCTATACAGAGCAAGGGCTCACCAGCACTGCCCATGCCACGGCCTGGCAGAGAGGGCTGAGCGGGAGTGAGCACCCCGCCCCTTTCTTTTCTTCCACACCTGCTCTTGCTGGTTTCACCAGGGGTCCCCAAAGACCAGAGGACACAGCCCACGAGGTGAATAACTCACAGCCCAGGACTGAGCGGAAAGTGGCAGGTTTAGAGGTACTGAAGAAAATCGCCAGCATAATCCGTCCTTCTCACCACCTGGCGCACAGTTTATCTTTCTCTTAGATGGAAAAATATCTAGCACAGGGAACTCATTTTCCATCAACCCCCTGTGTAGCCACATGGATGAAAGTCAGTTTAATCTGAATCCCACCAAGAACTAAAATCATAATATGATCCACCTCCAGAGCCTCCCCGTGAAGTGGCAGAAACAGAAATAAGAAGGTGTGTGTGTGGGGGATCACGGCACCCAGCACGGACGCTGCAGACCCTCCCCAGACGGGACCTGAGTCCACCGTTCCAGCGCCCTCTCTCTTGTGCAAGGGTCCTCCCCGCAGGCCTGGAGAGAAGAGAGGGAAAGCAAATTTCTGAAAGTGGGTTACTAGGTTTGATGGTAGGAAAGAACCTTCCTCCCATCCCAGTCATGTCATAGGACCCAGAGTCGCCTGCTGGGGAGAGGTCCGTGAGTTGTGGGCATGTATTGCCTCCTAACTACGACAACAATTTAGCCTTCACCATATTAGGGGGAACCATGCCAGCTGCTCCTGAGGGGCAGGAGACCAGCACCCCTGCCTGTATTCCTTTGTCAGAAAACGAGTTTTTCTGCCTGTGGCAGTGGTCTCTGAGATGCTCCTTGTGTTCCTGAGCGCCAGTGTTGGCGGGAGGTTTATGAGCAGAGTCGGCAGACGTGTCTTTGGCGTGTCTGTGAGGACAGATCGCTCACTGGTGGCATGGGGGGGGCAGCTCTGAGATAACCAACATTCAGTTAGGTTATGATGAGTTGTTTCTCTGAGAAATGGGGCTGCAACAAGAGACCCACGTTGCCTCTTCCATCAGCGGCTTGGGCTGCAGCCTGATTGTCCCGCATGGGAAAGCCCGTGTTGTTAAGCTCACACGTGATGCTGGAGCTGCCATCGGGCCGCTTCAAGAGGGCCTGGGCAAGTACGGAGGCCCCATGAGAGACGGAGTGTCTCCAGTATGACAGGCCGTCTCGTCCCCTGGCTGCTGGGGGTTCCCCTGAGGAAGGCGCCCACCACTGGCCTCAGTGTCTTCTCTCCCCAGCATTTCTGGGAGCCCAGCCTCTGCCTCTCCCCCAGGCCTCCCACTGTCCAACCTCCCCTCCAGCCACTACCCAGGAACCAGGGAGGACCTGAACATCAGGCCACCCCTTTCCTTCAGGAAACAGAAACCGGATACACTGCTGGAAACTCTACCCACTGCCAGACCCTTCCAGGGGTGGGGGTTGCACTGCAGCAGCCTTCAACCCTTCTGGCTTCCATACACCGTGATGTTCTGTCTATTCACCAGGCAGGGTCAGGTGATGGTTTGTAGCCTCAGATCATCTAAGAACCCCGAGAGTTAGAGGACAGGCCGGGGGGGGGGAGCAGTTTGCAGCCTCAGTCCATCTGGGAACCTCGAGAGATGGAATCATGGTGGTGTTCAGGCTTGCCTGGAACTAGCCTTCCTTTGCTCCCAGTCCTCAAAGCCAGGAGCTGACCAGAGGTCAGAGTGGCCGAACCCCAGGTAATGTACACTGCATGAAGTCCAGCGCCCACAGCAGCTGTGTCTCCATAACTTGCCTCTCATTTGAAGGAACTGTCCCCACATTCCCAACCCCTGGGCCTCCAGAGCTTCCCCAGCTTGGCAGGCACCTGAAAGTCCGTGGCAATGACCCCACCCTACCCCACTCCCTACTCCCAGCTGGCTGCTCAGTGCTGGTCAGCTCCTCCCCCAGGTGTGGGCAGCACAAAGTCACCTGCAGGGAGGCCAGCGTGAGAGTCTGTGGGCTGCCTGGGTGGCCCAGGCTCCCCCACACCCTGGTGGGACACTGGAGGTGCATGGCTCCCTGGCAGAGGAAGGTGACAGGTGTCTGCTTATCTCCTCTGCTGGGCATCACAGAGGAAGCACTGTCTCCATCAGGGGAGCACATGTACTATCAGCAGCCAGGGGCCGTGAGGATTTATTCCAACGAAGACACCACAGCTGGTACAGCAGCTGAGGTCATTATCACCGCTGATTAAGTCTGTGATAATCCAAGTTATTCTGTGAGATCCATCTGGCTTTTCTACCAGCCAAGGAGGCAAGTTAGACAGGAGCACGAGAGGGATTTCCACCTGTGTCTTGACGTCCTAATGGAGGCGTGGGTCTCTGCTACCATCCCAGACAATTGGATTTCTATTCCAGAATGAGGGCCTTTCCTAGAACTTCCACTTGGGCCCTCCTGCTGTGGTAATCCTTATGCTAAAGGTAAGAAGACCAGGAGGGGGTCTGAACAATCCTTGAACACATTTATAGTCTCTGGGCCTTTGGAAATAGTCACAAGATAATCCTGGGGCCTAACTGGACTCTCTGAATTGGATTCATGCCTTGAGTCCACCTACACCTGACGCTCTAAGCCCCTCTCTGGCCAGAAGGCCATGGTGTTATTTTGTGTTCCCAGCGATTAACATCCTGAGAGAGCTATTACATAGTAATCCCTAGCGACACCCCACTCCCTAAGGCCCAGTGGCTGTGTTCATAGTTCACAGAGAAGGCATGGAGGAACAGACTCAGCCGGCCTTGCTCCCAGGGACCACATTTTCCTCAAACATCTGGTGAATATGGATAGATAAAGGCTCTCTTTCCTGAACTGTGGAATTTTAAAAAGGGTTAACTCAGGTGCAAGACGGTGGGTGTGGGGCACCCACAGTTCCACTCTTGACTTCTGGCAGTTAAGATTCTTTGAGATACCTGTGTGGCGGTATCGCACACTTGAATGCAGAAGTCCAAGGTGGGAGTGTCAGACAGGAGGGCGCCAGCCAGGAGGTGGTCATGGAAGCTCCCAAATCCATTACCGACTTCATGGAAATTGGATCCCTCATGTGTGTGTGGGAAAGAGACACGAGCAAATGCGTCCAAGGAAAACCAACCACAGTGGTCAAATGCTGCTGGGAATTCCAGAGAGAACAAGGACTCCACAAGGCCTCTTTGGTTTGGTGGCATGGAGACGACCTGTGACCTTGACAGGACAGATCTGTTTTCTCAGAGTCTGAGCATAGCAGTCGGATGGCTGTTTACTGAGTACAGCAAAACACTGCTCATGCCAAGCATTTTCTTTCCCTTCGAAAACCAAATAACTTAACATTTTTGAGCTTAGTTTGCAGGTTTGACTTTGATGCCTCTGACCACATTTGTACGTGGCACCTATTCTGCTGACAGGCTGCCTGGACGCTGATAATTCCCCTGCTCACTCCAGTGTGAACGGGGCCCCAGCCTCCGCAGTTACGGCTCCCAGAACTGCACAGGAGGGTTAAACTTCTGAGTTATTTACTTGGCTTGTATGCTTTTGTGATGACCAAGTACCAGTAGCAAGGAGACAGCAGCGAGGTTCTCCACATGCTGAAGAAGATACTTTGTCGTTAACAGGTCGTCATCTAACACAAAGGAAAAGCAGCCTGGTACCTCTCACACACCATTCATTACAGCCTTTAATTCCTTGCACCAACCCGAGCCAGAAATTCAGGAATTTGCACATTTTGTCATGTTTAGCTATCGTCTGCACATAGTATTTTAGTTCTAAAAAATTCACCCCTGAGTATTTCTCTCCCCCTTCCATGAACCTGTGCAGCTTTGCACATCTAAACCTGTGGGCTTTTTACATTGTCATTTCACGCTGAATTATACGTGGGGCATGAAATTGGTGTATGAAGTTCCTTTGGGGGGTTAATTATTCCAAAACTTAGAGTAAAGTTGGAATCGAGTAACATAAACATTAAGAACAGATAGGACTGTGGTGTTTACTTGCCTACGCAGAAAGAATTCGGCTGAGGGTTAGATGGAGATTTAATTGTCCATAATTCTGTGGTCGAGTTGAACCTAAAACAGCACTGGGGTAAGAAAACCGGATATCGACTGGCTGCACCAGGAGTCTGCTAAAATGTTTTTCTACATAAAGATTCCAAGAACACGTCATAGAGAGATTCGGTTTCCTCACTACAGTCATGTGTTTGGATGTAACTGACATTCTCCTCCTGCCTGCGTCTCACATTCAGTGCAAAAGTGGTTTGGCCTTTCCGTGAGCCCGAACTGTTCCCACGTGATAAGAATTTACACACAGCGTTAATTCCTCCTGACTTGGGCATCCTGACTCCTGCAATGCAGATGAGTGAGCAGCGGACGGTGACTTCTCTATAGACACAGCTGTGCATCTGAAGAGGGAAACACGAGCCAGAGCCTGCCTTTCCTGCAGGAGACGGAGGTCGGAGGAGGAGTCAGCTGACAGACGTGGAAGGGACCATGTGCTACGAATCAGGCGGAACGCCATGCTGGGCTGATCAGCAAACCGTGATCCAGCATCCTGACTCCCTCTGGAGGCCCCTGGAGAACATATGAGGGAATCAGGACACTGTCACTTCCTCGTGTGTACCTCTGCGTTCTGTAAATAGCAGGTGGAAAGGGAGGGTAGCCATTAAAGATGAGGGTGGCGAGGACCAATCACTGCTGCCATGCGTCTTGCTAATGGCCCTAGAAGCTGGGTCGCCTAGCTGGGCCCAGAGGTGGACATGCCCAGAGGTGGACATGCTCAGAGGTGGACACCAGCACCTGCATTTGCCAGCGAGTCATCTGAAGCTGAGAGGGACAGGCCCTGTCACAGTGACTCTGTGTATGTCCCTAGCATTATTGTGCAACCCCCTCAGGGACTGGCTGGCCGGAAGGTGATCTGGGGGAACAGAAACAGATCCCGTGTGACGATGGTCAGCATTAACCTACAGCCCGTGAAGTCACACGCAGCCGTGAACAGGCCTATCTGAAAACAGCCACCACCGAGTCGTGTTCCCCTTAGTGAGGCTGGAGTTGAGTATGTATGTTTTCCTTTTTTAATTAGAACACTTGATGTTTTCTGAATGTTTATGGAATTACTCTGCTTTAAATTAAAAAGTCTGCCTAGTTTCATATAAAAACAATCTTTTCAAATCAACATTTCCCTGTGCGAAGGTAATAATTAATTCCAAAGGAGGAGAAAAACTCCAGCAGACTCGGAGAAGTGGCAACATCAATATTGACACAGACAAACAATTGCGACTTGGCCAGCTGCCGGAGAGCCTTCCTCCAGGTGAGCGTGGAGGTGTCAGACTAAGAAAACCAAACAAAGCAAACACAGCGAGAGACAGCTCTATGGGGAAAAAAAAAAAAAAACTCATTTACTCTCCACAGTGAAGGAGCTATCACTAGGGCAGAGAGAAGACAATTTTAAAACAGTAGAGTAGCAAGAAATGACCCATCATTAGAAAGACATGCAGAAGTGAGAACGGGTTGACAGGGGACAGTTGTGTGTAGTTTTTTTTTTTCTGAAAATGGGTCAAATATGCATTAAATTTTAGGAAGAAAAATATGAAATGTCATCCATTCAATTCACCTTGTACAGTGTTAGAATGATTTTATGAAAAAGAATTCAACTACCATGGATGTTCTAGCTAGCAAAGCCCTGAGACACACACTCCTACTTGGGCCATCGGTGCCGGTTCTCCCGTACTGACCAGGGCCTCCTGACCCTGCTTATAGCACACCATTAGCAGTCCTGGTGGTGAGCCCTGATCCGCAGGGACACAGGGCCAGCGGCTGCCCTGCCCGTCTGCAGAGCAGCTAAGAGTGGAGAGGATTCAGCTGACAAGCATTTGGGCAAGAACCAGCCCTTAGCCACTGTGCTCCAAACCACTGGAAAATTTTTATCTTTAGCTACTCAGAGGGAATAATCTTTAGCAGCATTTCATGCAAAACACTTAGAAAAACTAAAATGTTAAAAATATACCACAAGCATTCTATTTAATTGCACTGGAAAATTCTGGATTAGAATGTGACCCACTCTTTGCTGTTTTCATAAGCTGTGATGGGGTTGTTTGACGATTGTTGACACCGATTTGCCAAAGGGCATTGCTCAAACAGGACTTTTTCTTTACTAGCTCTCTAAGAGGTTGCCTTGTCTAAAACTGGCACATAAAATATTTCATTAATGCTGGCTCAGAGCTCGTAGCTCAGTGGTTATGATACTGGCTACATACACTGGGGCTGGTGGGTTTGAATCTGGCCTGGGCCTGCTAAACAACAATGACAACAACAACAACAACAAAGGTTAGGTATTGTGGTGGGCGCCTGTAGTCTCAGCTACTCAGAAGGCTAAGGCAAAGAGAATCACTTAAGCCCAAGAATTTGAGGTTGTTGTGAGCTGTGACACTATAGCACTCTACCGAGGGCAACACAGTGAAACTCTGTCTCAAAGAAGAAAAACATATTTCATTAATCCCTTTAACAATCCGAAGCACAGTGGACCTTGTCTCACACATACACACACACATAGACAAATCCTTCTCAAATTGCCCATTAAAACAATGCTACGTTCTTCCTAGAGTTTTTGTTTTTATATTTTTTTCTTGTTGTGAGTGATTTTGCAAATATTTTATGTTCTGTTCTCTCAAAAGCGTGTGGCATAACAACTAAACAAATCAGTCTTTGGCTACACTTCACTGTTAATATTCTAGGATCTGGATAAGAAGATATTTTGTGCAAGTAATAAGACCTCTTCCGTGGTCTAGACCGAGAAGCGGGACGCATTTCTCCTGTCAGGATGTGTCTTGTGAGATATGAAGATGCTGGCACGGCACACAGCGGGAGGTGACATTCCTGGTCTGTGACTTCTGGAAGCTTCAGCCTGTGCCGTGGTGACCATAGCAGTGCTGCCTCCTCCCTGTGCGGAAGAGCTGGAAGGGTGTGAGGTCAGTGCCCAGGAGACTTTGCTGGGAGAGCCCTGAGAATCAAGGGGGACCAAGGGGTGACACGGTCGGTAATGTGCAGGCTTTCACAGGTCACCACACGCCAAATATTCACTCTCGAAAAACAGCAAGTGTTTCCATGTTTAACTTTCCTTGGAAGAGCTTTCTGACAGGCTGATTATAGGTCTTCTGGGCCAGAGTTCAAAGTGATTACAGGACACACATTCCACATTCTCGGAGAGCTAATGGGTTTCTTTTTAGTACCCTCTAGTCCCACCCAGAAATCTCCCGGCATACCCTATAATTCCAAAGCACCACAAGAAGGATGAAACTGCAGTTTGCTTCCCTGGTGACACGCAGGATTAGTCATCGTCCCGTGGACCGGCACCTGAAACCCCACCCACGTGGTGGTGCGCAGGGGGCTCACAGAGAACGCACCACTTTCCCCTCCTAAGTGAAGTCACATTGACATTCATCGTCTTCCCCAAGCAGAGTCTACCCGAAGAAGCCAGCTGTCAGTCACATTGTACAAAGTGAGACTGGAGTAAGTGTCTGTCAGTGTGGCTGGAACCAACTCCAGTCGCTGTCTGTCGGAGTGCAAAGACCTGGGGAGGGGGGGTGTCACCTAGGTCCTCTGCTGCCCCAGGACAGATCAAAGTTTTCCCTAAGAGTGTCTCTAGATCCTTTTGCCTGCTGGGGGCCACTAGTTCCGTCTCATGACCTTCCTACAGGTCAGGTGGCCCATCAGGCCTCTTGCTGCTCAGCCTCTGATATGAAGGATGTTGGTTGTTTGGGGTGTCACAATATTCTAATGACTCCTTGGGGAGGTCATCAGGACAAAAGGGATCTGAGTATTTCCTAGTCTCACTGCTTCTGATATGTTCAGAGAAGTCCTGAAACCTGGTGTGTAAGTGGTTAGCACAGCGTCATAACCAGGCTTGTGAATTCCGTACATCTGTAACAGGCCTCTATTGGAAACCTCCCTGTCGTAGCACCCAGAATCTTTTTTTTCTCGCTTATCTAAGCTCTGTAGAATATAACACAGCAAAACGAAAACAAAAAGTAGAACGTTTAATGAAATAAAGTTATATTTTGAGTATTTCAAGATATTTTAACTCTGGCAGACGCTGGCAAGATTTGGGAGCACAGCGCTATGCTGGTCCCCCACCCGCCTGGTCACGTCTTCCCTGGGCCTCCCACGGCACCAGGCTGGTTTCTGCCCACACCCTCCGCCTTCCTTCACTCTGGGATTTCCCTGGGACTTTCTATATCACTGCTAACGTTCCTGGAAATTCTGCTGTCTACTTCCACTTTCAAAACCCCTAGAAACTCTCTGTGGCACTCCCGACACCTGGGCTCTAACCACCCCTCATATGTGCTCGGCCCTTCCGGCATTTAAAACTTGAGATTTTTAAATGCCACATATCATATCCTCGGTCGGCTGTTTTGATATTCTTAATTGTTTTCTTCTTTTTGTGTGTAGTAATATTGCATGGGCCATGAAATCAGAGGCACCCCTGCAGGTGACAGACAGCGTTAGGCGTGCCCCGGGAGAGCTGCATCCAGTAAGATTTGTCACTGTGGAATGTCTGGAGGTGGGAACGCTGTGCCCCACCTCCGGGACATCAGCCCTCCCAGAGCTCTGCCTTGCCTCTCCTGTCTCTGCAAATCCCTTGTCCTCTTCCATAAATGCCTCTCAAGTCCACTGTTCTCCCTCCTTATTCGTGGTTGTCACATTGGGAAAGTATCTAATGTGACTCTGTTGTTGCCAATAGACTTTGGCCAGGTTTTTTTTTTTTTTTAACATAAAATAAAATGCAACCTTTGGAAGGCTATTCATCTGTCTTCAGAAAAGGTCAGGGGAAGAATGCCACAGAACTTCACAGTGATTCATCCATCACAAACGCAGCCCTCCGTGGATTCTTCCTCACCTGTCTATTTCCAAAGAGTCTCAAGGAGAAGCACCCGCCGTGGGAAGACACCCTTGCTAAGGAAGCAAGATAAAGTGATGAATGATTTTCCTGGTCTCCCCTCTGGGAACAGGGGCAGCCTGCTGCTGGCCGTTGTGCTCCTGCTGCTGGCCTCGGGCGATGGCCATTGTGAACTCACTGCCTGACTGGGGTTTGTGCAATGGTGCGATGACAAAAGTGGTTTCAGCAAAAACAGTCACCACCTGAATATTATATTAGATAAATAACTTGTCTTACTGAACGCCAGCCGCCCTCAGAAACAAACCAGCTTACCTTAAAGTAGACCGTTGAAGATGGTGTCATATGTTGGTAGAATGAAATACTTTTTACAAGAACTAGAAATATTATAGCAAAATAAACATCCCGTCTGGGCCCACGAGCAATAAGCTAACATAATCTTTGTAAATACCCTACATGTAATGGCATCTAGCAGCAAGAAGAATTATATTTAATGAGAAGAAATAATTGGCAAATAAACTAAATGGGCCATTCTGCATGGATCATTATTGGGCATTTTGCAGCCGGCTGTTGAATTGGGAAGTGTACGGTTAAACGCAGCATCCCCCCTGAGCCCACTTTTACCCTTACTGGGACGTCACACCCTAGTGACTTAACGCGGCCCAGCATTCGTTCAAGGTTTGGTGGTTCTAGATTCAAAACAGAAGTTGGCCTTGCCAAGCCTTGTGGTTTCCAGCAATGCCATTAAGGCGAGGGGAACATGAATGGCATTTATCATGTTACACCAAGTCCTGGGGTGTCCCTGTGCTCCTCCCTGTAAATGAGCTCACAGTCTGTGACACACAGATGTAAAACAGCATTTAGGGGGAAGTGTGATGAGTCCTTAGAATGTAGAGTTGCATGGACAGGGACTCACAGGGTCACCAAATCCAGGCTCGAGAAAGCAAGGGAGGGATGGAACGGCGAGGTCCAGCATGTACCCTGGAGCAAAGGGGTAAGGGGGAGTGAGCCAGGGGCATAGTACACAGGCCTCACATTCACACCTGTACAGCTCACACACAGGCATGCACACTCAAACCTGCACAGCTCACACACAGGCATGCACACTCAAACCTGTACAGCACACACACAGGCATGCACACTCACACCTGCACAGCTCACACTCAGGCATGCACACTCACACCTGCACAGCACACACTCAGGCATGCACACTCACACCTGCACAGCTCACACTCAGGCACGCACACTCACACCTGCACAGCTCACACTCAGGCATGCACACTCACACCTACACAGCTCACACTCAGGCATGCACACTCACACCTGCACAGCTCACACTCAGGTGTGCACACTCACACCTGAACAGCACACACTCAGGCATGCACACTCACACCTGCACAGCTCACACACAGGCATGCACACTCACACCTACACAGCACACACTCAGGCATGCACACTCACACCTGTATAGCTCACACTCAGGCATGCACAGCTCACACCTGTTAGCTCACACTCAGGCATGCACACTCACACCTGCACAGCGCACACTCAGGCATGCACACACAACATGCACATGTACAATCAGAACTAGTAACAACCAGAACCTCTCATCCCTCTCCTGATTCTGCTGCACTATACGATTAACAGGTGAGTGTTTTGACCTCAAGTCAGAGATGGATATATATTACAGCTACACACTCAGATCTTGTGGGAATCCTTCTGGGGTGACTAGTTTGGGTAGAGGTACAGTGGCCCCCTGCCCCAGTTGGACAGAACAACACACACACACTGCTCAGGGGTGGCCCAGATGCTCAGCTCTCCAGTGGAGGACGGAGGGACACACGCAGGCTGAATAAGAGGCCACTGCACCTTTCACTTGGAATAATCAACAATCGTTGAGGTGCAACAATCAACCTCAGTAAACTTTTAAAGCACAGAAGGTTGCTTGCAGACTGCACGCTATTTTGTTTTTCTACCACCCACAAAAATACAAGAACAATTTGTCTAAGAG
Organism: Galagoides demidoff; assembly: GCA_963574575.1. Lineage (NCBI taxonomy): Eukaryota > Metazoa > Chordata > Mammalia > Primates > Galagidae > Galagoides > Galagoides demidoff. The sequence goes on along the minus strand of CAUYQV010187368.1, from coordinate 5,855 downwards.
ACAGGAAAGGCCAGGACAACTAGATTCTCTGTGAGCACAGTAGAGGGTTCTGAGCACCAGCCTAGCAACTTAGGGAAACTGTTCTACCTTGAGTTTCTTTTCTACAGCAAGATTAACCTAAGCAATGGTTAAGCTGCTTCAATAAGGTTTTTTAAATATGAAAATTGGTACCTAAAAAAGTCACATACACGCCCCCCAAAAACAAGTATATCAGAAACAAAAATGCGGTGATGGTTAAATCAGCTGCTGAATGGCAGCTGTACGGAGTAAGAAGGAAGAAGGTCCCCGCTGAGGACAGATGCCTCCTCCTGCTGACTGTGCCTCTGACCCGTGATGCCTGCCTGATACCCTGGTTTTGCCTGCAGCTACTGTCTTCAGGAAACAGATAAACTCTGTGCCCTGCCTTTACTTAAACCGTATAGGGAAGAGTCTCACCAAGAGCTTTTGAGGACTGGGAGGCCTGGACACGCGTATGAGATGTCTTCATGTGCAATCAGAGAGCAGGTACCTACCGCTGCCTTTCCAGGGAGAAGGATTTTCTTATCACGCTTTTTCTGAATGCATCGTTTTCATTCTTATGATTATTTGACAGCTCGGAACATACTTGGGATATGTGCTCACGCCTGCTGATAGGTCAAGAGAAAGTTAAATGTAAATAAAATAAGCTTCCACTAAAAGACAGAAAGAAAAGAAGTAGTCTTGGTCTCTTGGACCAAGATTTAATTCGGTTTAAAAAAGGAAACATAGGGAATGTGTTCTGTGTAGGATTTGCTGGAAATGTTTTTCTGAAGCAGAGCTGTGTCATCTGAGACCCTGTGGGCTGTCCAAGGCGTCTGCGGTGGTTGCGGGTCACTGCCATCCCTCCACACGCCCTCTCAGGGAGAGAGGCCAGCGGGACATTGCTAAAGCGGCATAACAATTAAACAACTAATTATCAAAAACCGTTCACAGATGCTGCCCTGTAGACTGAGCTCTTCACAATTAGTTGATGGCTTTCCTCTGTAGCTTCAAGAGGAGAAAGTTCCCTTCAGGAAATCATGTAAAGACCTGAACATCGGGAACCAGTGGCAGACACGCCCGCCGCAGAGGCCTGCCCACCAAGGGGCTCAGTGAGACCTCGTGTTCAGACTGCAAAACACGCTCAACCTGCAGCTGTGCAAAAGCAAAACTGTCCCCACCAGGATGAAGTCCTCAGCGGGGTCTCCACAGGTCACTGGTACTGCGTGTCTGTGCCTGCAGAGGGCACGCTTCTGAGTGCTGGCTGTCAAGTGTATGTGTGTGCACTTGTGTGTGAGCCTGTGTGTGTGCATCTGTGGTGTATGTATGTGTGTGACTGTGTGTGTTCACCACTGTATGTGTGTACTTGGGTGTGTGTCTGTGTGCACCTGTGTGTGCCTGTATGTGTGTTCACCTCCATATGTGTGTACCTGTGTGTGGTGCCTGTGCATGTGTTCACCACTGTATGTGTGCACTAATATGTTCACCTGTATGTGTGCACATCTATGTGTGCATCTGTGTGTGCCTGTATGTGTTCACTACTGTATGTGTGGACCTATGTGTTCAGCTGGGCGTGTGTCTGTGTGTACCTATGTGTGCCTGTGTGTACAACTCTGTGTGCCTGTCTATGTGTTCACACAGTTCCTGTGCACCTGTGTGTGCCTCTGTGTATGTGTTCACATGGTTCCTGTATACCTGTGTGTGCCTGTGTGTGCATGCATGTGGGTTCACCACCGTGTGTGTGCCTTTGTGTGCATGTGTGTGAGCCTGTGTGCATGCACGCCTGTGTGTCTGTATCTGTATCTCTGAAGCCCTGTGTCTGGCTGACACTTATGTAAACTCATCATTGTCTCAGACAGATCTCAGCAATGTTACCTTCTAACCCAAACAACTCAGAATCTTCACTGACCTTACGGCGAGGGCCAAAGCAGGAAGCAACCAGAGCTGCTCTTCCCTCCCGGGGCTGATAAATGGATGAGGAACTATCAATCTGTTCTGCTCCAGACGTGACCTGGGCAGATTTGGAAGACTCAGGAAAAACTAGCAGAACTCGGTCCTCAGCCACAGCTCTTTTCCAGAGATCATCTTGAAAAACTCCCCAGGTCCCCATGAAACTCTCAATTCTTAGAACAATTTCTCTTTGCCCTAGAAATCCCCCTTTGTGCTCAAATTCGCCTCTAAAAAAGAGTTTTGTGCCAGGTCATGATGGCCAAAAATGGGAGGAAGGGAAAGATGAAGGAGGAAGGAGGTCCTGCCGCTGGGGACACACAGGGCCCCTGGCCCTTGCTGTCTGGGCCTGCACCTCAAGTGACAGGAACCTTGGTCCCTAAGGAGGGTGGCTGTGGCTTCAGGTGCCACCCCTCGCTCCCCCAACCATCCATGCTTGCACAGCCCCTGTCCCCAGCTGTCAGGGGTGGTGAGGGACACCAGGGCTCCTGCACAGGCTCTTGGTCCATAGAGATGCTGGGCACAGAGCTCTTTACAGATGCAGGCAGTAGTAGCAGAACTGACCTGAGAGGCCTGGCCGCCTCTGCTGTTTGACACACTGGCATGATGTGATTCACGCTCACTAAGGCTTTGCCCCTGTTTTCTCTCATTTTTAGGTTTGTCAATTCATTCATCTAGTGAACTAAGAGAATAGTGACATTCAGCCAGGCACCACACCACTCATGGCGGAGCTGACCTCACCACTGCCCAGAGGGAGGTGCACGTCCTCAGCGCACAGTTACTGACTCTCTACTCAGGGCCTCAGAGGGGAACCATGGGAGACAGCTGCTCAGAGGCACTGTATCCTCACTGGTGTTAACAGCTTGGTCCTTAGCCCATCCCCAGTACTAACTGTCTTGCTCAAAACTGGAGCTCAGACAATCTCCCTGGGGAGACAGCCAAGCCCGGCAGTCAGGTTTGGGACTTAGGTTAAGGTGGGAGCTTTTAGAACACTCTGAGTCTGTGACACTGGGTCACAGCAGGAGAATCACAGAAGTCATCTGGAAAACTGGCATTTGGGAGGATCAGATGAAGCGACCTTCCAGATCAAGGGGAGACAGGTGCGCTCTGAGTTCACGCACCCACTTCAGAGGTGAGGGACACAGGCTGGTCCGCTGGTAAATTAGAATACTTAGCCAAGGAGCCTCGGGTAGGTGGGAAATCAATACAACAAATGGAGGATGAGACTCTCCCGAGAGAGCACGAACTCAGAGGCCCAAGGAGAACCCCTGTGCGGGTGGACGGATATGGTACTGTACGCTGTCTCCACCTCAGCTGCTGTCCCCACACCTCTTCCGTGCTATATAGGACACAGTCTGTTCCCCTAGTCCCTAACTTGGCCATTTTGTGCCATTAAAGATTCATCTCTTGGTGTTCGGAGTGCCGCCGGAGCTCAGCTGAGGAGCCCCTCCACCTGCACCCAGCCCAGCTGGCATTTTGGATCCAACTATCAGGTGTCATATGTTGGCAGCTCAGCGTGACTCGGTGACTAAAGCTGCCCATTGCCACCAGCTGTGAACTGCACCCAGGGACAGTGTCCATCATATGGATGCACCTTTCAGAAGGTGGTCCACCTGCAGCAGACCCCAGGAACCACAGGGTAACCATGCTGAACGCGTCATCTGTGCTGACCCTGTGCACTGCGGCCAGTCTTCACACTCAGATGGCAGAAGAACTCCTCTTTAAATCAGAAGTCACCCCAGGAGCACGAGCCTGCCATGTGGACAACACCATGTAATGAACTTATTGGACGTACTAGCGACAAGAGGCTTTCTCTTACTCTGCTGCTAATCCACTTATTCCAAAGTGGACAGTAAAACCTTGTGTGGGGAGGAAGGATGGAAGATAAAATGATTGCCTAGAAACCACAGGTTCTCTGTCGCCCGCTGCACACTCATCTCTTAGAGGGCTTAAAATCTCACTGATTGGGGGCGGTGTCTGTGGCCCAAAGGAATAAAGCACCAACCCCATATACCAGAGGTGGTGGGTTCAAACCCAGCCCCAGCCAAAAACTGCAAACAAACAAACAAACAAAAAAAAAACCTCACTGTTTGGAGACTTGTTCGAAAGCAATCACACAGGCCCAAGTGTGGACTAATCGATTAGTTAATAAAGGTGGACACTGTGCAGTGTTTCTAATACACCTTGCAAAACATTTTAAAATTACTTTAATGAAATACTTGATTAAATGTAGATTTAATTTAAAACTACCCATTTTTAATCAAGGAGGACCAGTAGTTAGCCTGAGGCCTCAACTGGGAGCATATTTATGATTTCCTTGAATAAGGGGCGTGTGTGGGAGTCCCAGGAGGGCTGCACCGCTGACCCGTGTTCGCATGGATAACCACATCGCCTGCACTTGGGGAGTCTCTGGGAATTCAATTCCAGGCCAATTAGGAGAATGTTTGACAGTCCCAATTAGCCTAATGATCAAGAATCTCCACACAGTATAGATCTCTCGTAAGAAATTTCTAAATATAGGCAGCCACTCTAACCAATATCTTGAGAAGACACTCAGAATTCTGAATCAGTGGAATCAGTGGCAATATTTCCCCCTGGAAACAGGGGATGTTTTCAGTTCTTCTGTGTACAGAGAGGAGAACATAAGTTTATCTAACAAAAGTTGTACAGGACACAGGAGCCTTCCGAAAAAAATGTGGACCCAAAGCCCCAGGGCTGGGTTACACAGAGGTTTGGTGCACGGACAGCTGTGCCGAAAGGTGGCTGCACCGAGGGCACAGTTGGTGGGGATGGACTGTGAGGGGCCAGCAAGGCTGTCTGCAGACCCTTCCTGGCCTCTGTACAGTGCCCCTCGCTCCGGGCACGGGCAGAGTTCCTCGAGAATGAGGGTCTTCTAGGGAGAAGGCAGAGAGATTTTCTAGGTTTTGTGCCTTGCTTTGAGGGGAAAGGTTGCAGTTTCCATGACCCACCCTGGGGAGGAGGAATTCTGCTTTTAATGACTCTCACTTGCTTCTTGGGAAGAAGGAGGGACAGAGACAGGAGGGAGGGAGAGGGACAGGGAGATGTGGCCTCCAAGTCTCACCTGCTTCAGGTCAGAGTTCTCAGCCTCCAAAGCTTCACACAGAGGGGTCTGGCGTTCTGAGCCCCAACTTCTCTGAGGGATTCTACACATGGGTTAGGGAGTTTAATTCTTACAGATTCTGCCTAGAGTGTGACATTATTATCCATACTCGACATGGAACCTGAGGATCTCACCCAGTACAAGGAACGAGTCAGGCACACACACACACACACACCCTGCCAGTGAGGCCTAAAACCACAGGCAGCCCCGGTACCACCTCCCCACAGGCCCACCAGGCCGGGGCAGGGAGAAGAGACTCCTGAGGAAAGGAAGCACCCACTGGAAGGAGCATGTGGGGAAATTCTAAAGGTTGGTCACTCTGGGACAAGGCCACTGACCAGGGCGAGGTGAGGGAGGGACACCACAGCCTTCCACAGCTCCCTGCGGACAGCAAAGGTCCAGGAGGGTTTGGCCAAGAGGTTCATGCTGGTCAAACCAAGTGGACACTTGATGTTCTTCGTTTACAAGTGGCTACTACCTGACTGATGGTAAAGAGACTTGGAGGCCACATCTCCCTGGCCACAGAAACTGTCCCAAAAGTAGGTAGATAGAAAGGTGGGTAGCATCTACATCAGGGGGAAGGGATGGATGGATGGATGGATGAGAGACAAATAATAGGTAAGGTATAGATAAGAGATAGATAAGAAATAGATAGGTGATAGATAGATGATAGAGTATAAACAACAGACAGGTGATAAATGATTGGTAGATGGATAGATGATAGACAGGTAGATGATAGATAGATAGATAGATAGATAGATAGATAGATAGATAGATAGATAGATAGATA
>CAUYQV010187365.1:0-19711 GCA_963574575.1 Galagoides demidoff | reverse complement strand
AAAAAAAAAAAAAAAAAAAAGATTAATTTTAAATTGGCTTGGGTTATGGACCTTGCCTTTGTACGACCAATGCATCTAAAACAAAAAAAAATCTGCTTCTCCCCCCCCCCCCCCCCCGCCCAAACAATTATAATCCCCAGGCAACTGTGGGTTTCTTTCTTCTGTTTCTGTGATTCAGAGGTCACCATTTTCTGGGGCTTCAGAGGTGAACAAAAGCTATCTCATGAAAAAGGGACAGAAGATAAGACATCTGATCCTGGCTGGACCACTGGAAGATCATACAATCTTTGTCAAAGGGAATTTTTATTGAATGACAGAAATAGTAAACCTAGTGATGAAGCTATGAGAAATAAATCTGTCAGTAGAAGAATATCCCCAGTGCCCCCAGGTCTTGAAAATATAATGATAATAATAAAATCCAGCATTAAGATACAATGTCTACATAGCATCTTCACATTTGTGCTACTCTCAGAACAACCAGGGAAGGCAGATAAGATAAACAATTATTTTTATGTCATCAAGGGGGAAACTCCAAGCCTTATGGAGATTAAGGAAGCCAAGGTTACAGGAGTAGCTGAGTTCTCTGCAGATAATCTCACTCAGTTGGGCCATAGGTCATTCTGTCCATGCCTCTGGAGGCTGACTTCATGCTGGTGAACAAAACTCTGGCCCCAGGGCATGTCTGCAGGCTTGGGGCCATTCTGGAGTCCCTGATACTACTGAACTAAAAGTAGGGGCAAAAATCCTCAACAGAGAGGGGCACAGGCATTTGTGATGACTTAAGGTCACTTTCTGGGTCCATCCAGGGGTGGTCTGTTTAACTGTTCACTGTGACCCACTAAGGACACAGCTACTACTGTTGGAATGAGAATAGAACAATTAGGAACTCAATCACACATTCCTGTAGATTCTGCCTATTACCTTTCCAGTCATTCACTCCTTATTCCACAGTCATCGCCACGGTCAGGCCCCACTTGGACAATGTCTCCTCCTCTGGTGTCACACCAGAAGGCTCCTGGACACATGCTGAGCCTACCCATGGCCTGTAGTGTGTGTCCCTCCGTGAGCCCCTCAGTCCTCAGTGCATGCTTCCCTCCTGTGCTCACTGCGCTCCGGTGAATGCCCGTCTGTCTCTCCTCGTGGAATGGAAGCTCCCTCAAAGAAGGAGCCATTGCTTTAATTTTAAATTTTTAAAATTTCTTGTGTCTAGTTTGGAGCTGGACACAGAGTATAATAGCTCAGGGAAGAGATAAGAAAGCGAGAATTAAGGTGGTTAAGGAGATCAAGTGAAAACAGGGATTGAATCATATAGAAATGATATTCCTGGGGAAAATATTTGATTAAGGAAAAAAAAAAAGAAAGCTTGGAGGTGAGTAATAATGTGACTGGAATGGCCCAGGCAGAATGGGGCCATCGAGGGCTGAAGACCAAACTGGAGTGGACTAGGAGAAGGAAAAACAGAGATCAAACTGAAGAGGGGTGCATCCTATATGGATTCCCAGGAAAATCTGGGTTATGGGTTTGATTCAAATACATGGATGCTGTGGTTTGAATGTGAACTTGAAATTTCATGTGTTGGTAGCTTAATCCTCAGTGGTGACAGATGGGATGTTAAAGAGGGGATCGGGTCATGGGGGCTCTGCCTTCATGAGAGGATCAGTGAGGGAGTGGGTTAGTTATTGCAGGAGTGGGTTTCTGATGAAAGGATGAGTTCAACTCTCTCTCCCTCTCTCCCTCTCTCTATTCCCCTTTCATCTTCCACCAAGGGATAACACAGCAAGAACACCTTCATCAGATGCAGACCCCTCAACTTTGGATTGCCCAGCCTCTGGAACTGTAAGAAATAAACCTGTTTTTTATAAAACACTATGTATCCAGTGGTATTCTGGAACAGCAGGATAAAACACTAAAACTCTGGCTATGGGTTTCATTTAAAGGAAAAAGCCTATGATGTCACTTACATGCCATTCAAATGTCACAGTGGCAATTCCCGAGGATGCTCCAGTCCCGGCCAGTCCCACAAAGTGGCCGCTGCCGATGTTACTAGCAAAGAGAGAGGCTCCCATCTGGAATGCAAGAGAATGTACTAGGATTAGGATTAAAAAAGCCAAATCAGACTTCTTCAAAACAGATACATGTTGTGAAGTTTCAACCTCTACTCCTTAGAATAGGAGTTAGCCAACTATGGCTCATGGGCTAAATCCTACCCATCAACAGTTTTTATATGATCCATAAGCCAAGATTTTTTAAAAAACATTTCTGAAGGATTAGGAAATGGCTAAAAATCCAAATAACACTTTTTTTGGTGAAATGTGAAATTGTGAAATTATAGGAATCAAATTTCAGTGTCTACATATTGGCTATGGCTGCTTTTGTTCTACAATGGCAGGGTTGTATGGTTGCAATAGATTATGTGGCCTGCAATCTCTAAAATAATTCCACCCTGGTCTTTTACAGAAATGCTTTGTTGAGCCCTGTGTGAGGGAAACATTGGTTTATCTACCTAAATTCTCTGAGTTCCTATCCTCGGCCAAGAACTGCCAGACCTCCCATCAGTTCTTGCCCTTTTAATCAGCTTCAAAGACCCCAAAATTAAGTAGGAGGGAGTTCTCATCTGTCCTTCTAGTGATTGGGACTCTCTTTTCATTTGTCTCCCTTTCCAGGACATTGCCTGCTGTTTTTCTTTCTTTCCGTTTATTTTTGAAACCAAATCTCACTCTGTTGCCCAAGCTAGAGTGCAATGGTATCATTGCAACTCACTGTAACCTCAAACTCCTGGGCTCAAGCGATCTTTCTGGCTCAGCCTCCTGTATAGCCTGTATAGCTGGGACTACATGCATGCACCACCATGGCTAATTTTTCTATTTTTTATAGAGATTGGATCTGCTTTTGCTCTGGTTGGTCTTGAAATCCAGGCCTCAAGTGATCCTCCCACCTTGGCCTCCCAAAGTGCTAGGTTTACAGATGTGAGCCACCACACCAGTCCTACCCAGATCTCTTGAATGGCCATGGATTAACACCCATCCTGGCAGAACAGAACTGGGGTGTAGAACCCTGTAGTGCTTCTTCTGTTCCTACATTTTCAACTTTGTAAAATCACCTTTTCTATTCATATATTTGGGGATTGATTCAGGAGATGAAACTGAGCTGTTTTGTGGCTTTGGGGTGGGTTGAGCCTTTAATGTTTCACAAGCCAGCCCTAAGAAAGTAATGTCTGTCTGGGCACTCGAAATAAAAATTGATTTTTTTTTTTTTGAGATAGAGTCTCATTATGTTACCCTCGGTAGAGTGCGGTGGCGTCACAGCTCACAGCAACCTCTAACTCTTAGGCTAGGTGATTCTCTTGCCTCAGCCTCCCAAGTAGCTGGGACTACAGGTGCCTGCCATAATGCACAGCTATTTTTTTTTTTAATTGTTGTCATTGTTGCTTAGCAGGCCCTGGTTGGGTTTAAACCCACCAGCCCTGGTGTATGTGGTCAGTGCCCTACCCACTGAGCTATGGGTACCAAGCCTAAAAATTCATTTCAACCTTGCAGTTGGTCTGTTTCAATCACCCCAGACAATCTCCACTTCCCTTTAAATTATAAATATTTAGAAAATAAGTCAGCAGATCTGTGAAGGAAGCATCTGAACACCCACATAGTCTATCCAACCCAGCACTGACATGTCCAGGTTCTGAGAGGAAGAAGTGGCCTCTGCCACTGTGAGACTTTGGCTGAGTGGGCCACACATCGAAACCCAGCAAGGAGAACACCCACTAGGCAAGAGTCAGAGACACATCACCTCTAGCGCCATCCCAGGGAACACCACTTACTACTGATAATTGCATAAGATGGAAGGACTAGACACCCAGGGCAGGCTGGAGTGAGCTGGGAGGCTCCTCAGGTGAGGGAGAGATCGAGCCAGGCATTGATGGAGGAGAACAGAAAGAGGGAAAGGGTGAATTCCAATTCAGAGGGGCAGACTGAGCGCAGGACTGGGAACAAGATTGGGGCTTGGAAGGAGCCAGGGAGAGAACTCTGGAGGGGGAGTAAGGGAAGAGAATATGAGATAGAGCTGAACTGAAGGGTGTTTTTAATTGCCAGACTAACCCTGTTCTCCTGAGTGGTGACATATCGTATGTCATTTACTGGAATCATGGGAAAAAGATATGAGGTTGGGGATTTAGGAAAAGGAACTTCCAGCAAGGAGGCCACCATTGTACGTCAGAAATGACTACATCCTGAATGTTTCTGATATTCACTTTTAAACCCACACCCAGAACACTCTGACCCACTTACCGGCCACCAGGCTATATCTCGGCCAGCCAGGAAGAAGCCTCCCACAGAGCCCCGGTTGGTTCTCAGCATTGCCTGAGCAGAAGGGAAGACAGGGGAGGGTCACACCATGGCAGAGGCCAAGACAGCAAGATGCTCTGGCCAGGGTGCTGACAGGAGTAGCTTTTCCAACACCCCTCCAGAAAGAAATGTTTTCCTGGATTCTGTGATGTGGCATCCCTTTTAAGAAGGAGTTTAAAAATCACGGTTTCATAAAATGCAAGTCAGAAAGAACTTGAGATATCACATTTTTCAACTTCTGTCCTAATTGCTCTGTTTATTTTCATTGACTTGAATGATGTGGGAGATGGCTAAACCTGTGCTCAGAAGAAAGTTTGCAGCCTCAAACTAATTTCTCAAATGAAAGAGCGGATTAAATGTCCTACCAACCAGGTTAGATACTGAGCAAACACCAAAAGAAGGTAAAAGAAATGAGATAACAAGACTTTACTCCTTTATATCTATTATGCCAGGACGCTAGGGATGCTGAACCGAATAGGTTCACACAATGGGGTTGTCAGGAGAATATACTCAGTGTAAGCATTATTTCTGTCATGCACAGAAAATGGTTCCAATAAAGAGACATTTGTGAAAGCTCTTAGTCTTGTCTCAGCTTTGTCACACCATACCTTTCCCTCCCATCGAAGCTTGTGCCCACCCTGAAAGCCCACTGTTTTCCCACATACCCACAGCCCGACAGCCATCACTGCCACAAAATAGATGACAATCACAGAGATGTCTGCAGGGTTTTGGATACGCTCCGACAGTGCGGGCGGATCTGGGGTCCCAGTCACGGTGCTGGGGCTAAGTGTGCTGGCCATGGCTGCAGGAGGTGCTCTCTCTGTTCTGGGGATGACCTCATCTTTATATAAGCTCTGGGTTAATCATCAGCCTCAGGCAGGTGGGGCAAGATATTAGAACCAGCTCCTGGGCACTGGGACCTTTAAACTTCACCTGTGAAGTGCTGATACCCTGGCCCTCCAGCAGCCAGGGTTGGCCTAGGCAGAGTGTGAGAATGAGACGGGAATGGAGCTGGAACATATCCTAAAGTATCTCAAAATGGAAGAAAAGTATCCAACATACTCAGTTCTATTATGAAACCAATTTACAATTAACTCACACTTTCGTATGAATGATAAATCACAACTATAGCCCAGGATGAGGAAGGGAAGAGGAGGGGGATGGGAGAGGAAGGGGGAGGTTTGATGGAGGAGGGTAAATGGTGGGACTACACCTATGGTGTATATTGCAAGGATACATGTCTAATCTATTAAGTATAGAGTATAAATGTCTTAACACAATAATTAAGTAAATGAGGTGAAGGCTATATTTACCAAATTGTATATAAACCCAGCACATTATACCCCATAAATGCATTAATGTATACATATCTACGTGTTTATGATTTAACAAAAAAATGGCCAGAAATGGGTGAGAAGGGGGAGTGGAGAGTGGGATGCTTAAGGAGGGTCTTTAAGGAGATCTGACCAGGTGAAGAGAGGATTAGGGAGAGATGAAGGGAGATGTGTTTAACCTTGTGAGGAAATGCCAAACTGCTCCCTTCAGCAGCTGTACCATTTCACATTCCCACCACGATGCATGGGAGCGCCAATTTCTCCACACCCTCTTAAATACTTGTCATTTTTTACCGTTTTATATTATAGGCATGCTCGTAGGCATCAAGTGGGCATTACACTGCAGTTTGATTTACATTTCTAATACAATGACTAATAATATTGACCATTTTTCAAGTGTTCATAGCCGTTTTATATCTTCTTGAAGAGATGAGTATTCAAGTCCCTTTGCCCATTTTAAGATAATGTTTTGGTTGTTGAAATGTAGGATTTCTTTATGTATTCTGGATATTAATCTTATCACTTATATATACATATATATATATCTTATCACTTGATAAGAGTCCTTGATAGTTTTAAACTCTTTTTTCTTTTTTTGGGACAGAGTCTCACTCCGTTGCCCCTGGCTAGAGTGCTGTGGCATCATAGCTCACAGCAACCTCTCACCTCAGCTTCCTTAGTAGCAGGGACTACAGGTGCCTGCCATAACACCTGACTAGTTTTTTAAATTTTTGTATTTTTAGTAGAGACAGGGTCTTGCTCTTGCTCAGGCTGGTCTTGATCTTCTAAGCACAAGCAACCCACCTGCCTCAGCCTCCCAGTGTTAAGATTACAGGTGTGAGCCACTGTGCCTGGCCAAAAGTTTTTAATTTTGATAAAGCCAAATTTATCTATTTTTTTTCTTTTGTTGACTGTGGTTGTAGTGTCATAGTTAAGAAATGAATGCCAAGCCCAACGTCATGAAGCTCATCCCCTATGTTTTTTTCTAAGAGTTTTACATTTTTAGCTCTCACATTTAGATCCTCCATCCATTTACAGTTAACTTTTGTATATCGTGTTAGATAATGTTCCAGCTTTATTCTTTTGTATGTCAATATGCAATTTTCTCAGTGACATTTGTTGAACTGATACAGAAGCAACTTAATGTCGAGTAGCCAATGCATGGATGAAGAAAATATGATATATACACAAAATTGAATATTGTTATTCTTTAAAAAGCAGGAAATTCTACAATATGTGACAGCATGGATGAACCTTGAAGACCTTATGTTAAATTCTTTCCTCCTTGAATGGTCTTGGCATCCTGTAGAAGATCATTTGACCATATATGCAAGGGTTTCTTTCTGGATTCTCTATTCTATTCCGTGTGTCTATATATCTGCCCCTAAGGAAGTACCATACTGTTTTCATTACTGTTCCTTTGGAAAAATCAGAAACTGTGAGTTTTCCAACTTTGGTCCTTCCTTTTCAAGATTATTTTGGCTATTCAGGGTCCTTTCAGATTTTATATGAATTTTAGGATGGGTTCTCTATCTCTTCAAAAACCACTGTTGGAACTTTGATAGGTATTGCATTAAAAGTATAGATCACTCCAGGTAGATAGTATTATCATCTTAACAATACTAAGACAATATTAAGTCTTTCAAACCACAAGCATGTGGTGTCTTTCCATCTATTTATGTCTTCCTTAATTTCCTTTAGCAATGTTTTATAGTTTTCAGTTTACAAATACTTCCTCTTCTTGGTTAAGCTACTTCCTAAGCATTTTATTTTCTTTGATGCTAATGTAAATATAATTTTTTCTTAATTTTCCTTGTGAATTGTTCATTGCTTGTGTACAGAAATCCAACTGAATTTTGCATGAAGAATTTGTACACAGAAAATTTTATGGAATTCCTGTATTAGTGCTGACTGTTTTTTGTTTGGATATACATTTAAAATTTCTGCATATAAGATCATGTCATTTGTGAATAGAGATAATTTTACTTCTTTTTCTTTCTAATTAGGATACCGTTTAATTATTTATGTTTCTTACTTAATCATTCTGACTAGGACTTCTAATACTATGTTGAATAGAGGCAGTGGGTTAATCTTCAAAAATATATAGGAAACTCCTACTACTTAATAGCATAAATCCCCTTAATAACTAAATTAAATATGGGCTAAAGACTTGAGCAGACATTTCTCCAAAAAAGACATATAAAAGGCCAACAAGTATATGAACAAATGTTCAAGATCATTAATCAATGGAGAAAATTCAAATCAAAACCACTATAAAGGCTCGGTGACCATAGCTCAGTGAGTAGGGCTCTGGCCGTACACACTGAAGCTGGTGAGTTTGAACCTGGGCTGTGCCTGCCAATCAACAATGACAAATGCAACCAAAAAATATCCGGGTGTTGTAGCGGGCACCTATAGTCCTAGCTACTTGGGAGGCTGAGGCAAGAGAATTGCTTAAGCCCAAGAGTTTGAGGTTGCTGTGAGCTGTGATGTCACAGCATTCTACTGAGGGTGGCATAGTGAGACTCTGTCTCAAAAAAAAAAAATCACCTCACACCTAGCAGAATGGCTATTAACAAAAAACCCAAAAGGCTACAAGAATTAGCAGGGATGTGGAGAAATTGGAACACTTGTACACTGTTGGTGAGAATGCAAAATGGCACAGCTGGAAAGTAGTATGAGGCTTCCTCAAAAACTAAAAAATAAAACTACAAAATGATCTGGCAATTTCATTTATCCAAAAGAATTGGAATTAGCATTATAAAGAGATATGTTGTGCTTCCATGGTCATAAGTACAATTCATAGCAGTTAAGATACAGAAACAACTTAATGTCAATCAACAGGTGCATGGCTAAAAAAAAAAAATTGGTATATACGTATAATGGAATAGTATTATTCCTTTAAAAAGCAGAAAATTCTGCAACACGTAACAATGTGAATGAACCTTGAGGACATTATGCTAAGTGAAATAAGCCAGTCACAGATGGACAAATATTGCATAATTCCACTTATATGAGGTGTCTAAAATGGTCAAAGACACAGAATCAATGAATGAAATGGGAGTCGTTGGGGCAGGAAGCGGGAAAGGGAAGTGGGGAGCTGTAATCAACAGGCATAAAGTTTTAGGTAAGCAAGATGAATAAGTTCTAGAGATCTTTGTGCAGAATTTGAGGAGAAGAAATCTTGGGAGCACCCATGGGTGACAGGTCTGTGCACTTAAAAATTTAAATGAAGTATCCATAAAACCAAAAAATAAATATTGCATGCTCATTTTATGTTATTGATATCACACATTGCAACTTTATCTATTGTGTAGATAGATTTATGTAGAGTTATAATTATTTATTTGTTTTTTTAGAAATATTTTCTTCTTTCTAGATATTATAATTGTTATTTCTTTGTAACTGAAACTATACTTGACTATACTAACTATACTTGTCACTTGGTTCAAGTCTAATTATTGGACATTCCTCATGCTCCTGCCCCACCCCCGCCACTCATTCACTCTCTCTCACATTCCTGAGAATTATTAGAGCACAAGAGATATCACGGCCAAATGCATGCTGTCTCTTCTTAGAGAGAAATTTGTTCCTAAACACAGATTCTTGGATGGGCATCCTCAGCCATTTGGCTTGGTCTGCAGACATCTCCTAACATTTCCTCTCCTCAAATACTTCTCACTCACTTCATTCTCAGCAATCCTAAATCGCTCGTATTTCTAGCCCTTGGCTAAGGTTTCTACTTCCACCCAGCTATTTTCATTTTCCTGTACTCTCATCTCAACTTGTCTTTTTACAAACTCTTGCTCTTCTTCCTTGATACACCCTCCCTGACAACCCTCAATAGCTTTGAGGCGTTCCATCCTCTGGAATCCACTTATGTGGTGCTCACGCCCCACATTTAGGGCTTGTCATGTGGAATATCACTGTGTGTGTGCGTAGGCATGCATGTGTGCATCTGTGTGATTGGTTTCTCTCTTACATCATGGTGCCGTAAGGATGGGGGCCGCGTCTTATTCATCTTTTCTTCCCCTGTCTCTAGAATAGTTTTTACACAGCGTTAATTATTTTTGATGCATTCGTCTTTTAAATCCTGTAGAAAATAAAAAGTGGAATTACAAATCAGAATGACAGTGATCTTGATTTTTACATCTGGGTGATATCTGTGTGCATATATTTATAAAAAAGTAAGCTAGCTGGGAGTGGTGGCTCATGCCTATAATCCTAGTTCTCTGGGAGGCTGAGGCAGGTAGACTGCTTGAGCTCAGGAGTTGGAGAATAGCCTGAGCAAGAATGAGATCCCATCTTTACTAAAAATAGAAACAGTTGCCTGACCCTGTGGCAGGCATTTGTAGTCCCATCTACTCAGGGGCCTGAGGCAAGAAGATTGCTAGAGCCCAAGAGTTTGAGGTTGCTGTGATCTATGATGCTATAGCACTCTATCCAGGGTGACACAGGGAGACTCTGTCTCAAAAGAAAAAAAAAAAACAACTGCCCAGCATGGAGAGAGGGTTCACCAACTGCTTTCATTGACCCCTGGGAGGTGGCCAGGATGAGTCCAGTCCTGGAGACAACTGTAAAGACTGAGATCAAGGCAGCCGGCACTGGAGGGGAAATGAATAGAGAAAGGCCGAAGAGGAGGGAGAAGCCCCCAGCCCAGCTCCCTCTCCTGCACTTCCAGCTCCATCTCTCCTCCCTGCACCACCTCCTTTCCTCCCTGAAGACCTTGCACAGGACTTAGTTGCCCAGGTCCTTCCCTTGCCCCTGGGCGCCACCAGTGCTCTCACCTTCAGATAAGTCCAGCCTCTATGCATTTCCATCTCATACCAAGATTGAGTCTTCTCCAGATGGGATCCACTCTCACTTCCTTTACCTGAGGGAAGCTGCCACGCCTTCAACATCTCCTTTTGTACCTAAGGATCTTTCTCACATGGGGCTTGTGTTCCTACAATGAAGTTGCACCTGGTAAGCCCAGACATCTTTTGAAAACTCAGACTGGGGTCTGGGCATGGTGACACATCCCAGCACTTTGGGAGGACCAGATGGGAGGATCATTTGAGGTCAGGAGTTCCAGACAAGCTGCGCAACATAGCAGGACCCTGCCGCTACAAAAGGCAAACAAATTAGCCCACACAGTGGTGCACACTTGTAGTCCCACCTACTCAGGTGGCTGAGGAAGGATGATCCCTTGATCCCAGGGGTTCGAGGTTGCAGTGGGCTATTGATTATGCCACTGCAATCCAGCCTGAGTGACAGAACAAAACCCTCTGTCAAGAAAACCAAAAACAGTGAAGCAAACAAAGAAAAACAAGCTCAGATGGAGCCTTGGCCCCTGCTTAAAATGCTCTGTCAACTGACTCTCCTTTGCCTATAATGCCCTGCACAGGCGTCTAAATGGTCAAAAGCATGAGAGCCAGGTGGAAGAGAATTTCCTACAGAAATAAAGGAGAGTTCTTTAGGAACTGACATTGAATTAGTCACAAGAATGATTACATTTTTATAATGGAAAATAAAGTTCCATATTATCAAAGCTAAAAAATAACCGTTACAGTGGCTTGAAAAATGTTATGTTTAGTTTTAGAATGCTTAACATTTCCTTTATTTTTTCAAATAAAGCTTTTCATTGATTTGTGGGAATAAAAAAACATGTAATTGGCTACTTTGTGATTTGCTAATTCTAAGTTCAGCTACTTTGTCAAACATCTATTAATTCTAACAATTTATTCTTAGATCCTTTTGTGCCTGGGACTTGGGTACTAACAATAACAGTTAATGAGAATCTTATTCCTTTTGTCTGGTCCTTGTGTATATTACATTTTTTCACTGTAACCTACAAACCACTATTGTACAGAGTTGACGGGGTGCATCTGGTGGAAATGCAGCCAAGTTGGAAAGGTTTCAAGCTTCTTTTTAACAACACAAACTAGCATTTGACTTAGTAATTCCACCCCTAGAATTTGCCCAGGAGAAATGAAAACATATGTTCTCAAAAAGACTTGTACATGAATTAACTCAGGAGTATTATTCATTATACTCGTAGACAAAGGTGGAAACAATGCTAGTGTGTGTCGACTGGTGAAAGAATAAACAAATGTGGGATATCCATGCAATGGAGTTCTACTCAGTAATGAAAAGAAAACAAAAACACCCCACAGATACATACTGCAGTATGATGAGGTTCAAAAGCATTACATTAAAGAAATAAAATTCCATGAAGGAAGTTCTTGGGTAATGGAAATGTTTTTGAACTGAATTGTGATGGTGGTCCGTTTGTTTACTAAAATAATTGAATTTTACACACTTATAATTGATTAATATTATGTCAAGACCATACCTCAATAGAGAAATTAAAAATAGTCATTTTGTATCCCAAGACACTGCTGTATTCCTTGATCACTTGATTGTGCTGTCTGCAAGGAGCAAGAGTTTGACCTCTTCTGTTCCCATTTGAATACCCTTGATCTTCTTCTCTTGCCTGATTGTGATGGCTAAGACTTCCAGTACTATGTTGCATAGCAGTGCTGACAGTGGGCATCCCTGTCTAATCCCACATCTGAGTGGAAATGCTTTCAATTTTACTCCAATATGATATTGGCTGTGAGTTTGCTGTAGATGGCCTCTATCAGTTTAAGAAATGTCCCATCTAAGCTTGTTTTCCTAAGTGTTCTAATCATGAAATGATGTTAGATATTATCAGAAGCCTTTTCTGCTTCAATTGATAGAATCATATGGTTTTTGTTTTTGATTTTATTTATGTGGTTTATTATATTTATAGATTTACATATATTGAACCAAATTCATAACCCTAGGATAAAACCAACTTGATCATGGTGCATAACTTTTTTGGTGTGTCCTTGGTAAATTGGTATCATGTATATTTTTATCTCATTTTGACCAGAAGTAGAATTATGCCCTTAAGACAACAACCACAATGTCTACTCTAAGTTATTTAATGATATTAAGAATAGTCTTCATAATTACTAAGTTGTGGAAGAAGCCCAAGTGCCCATTGACCCATGAATGGATTAATAAACTGTGGTAAATGTACACCATGGAATATTACGCAGCCTTAAAAAGATGGAGACTTTACCTCTTTTATGTTTACATGGATGGAGCTGGAACATATTCTTCTTAGTAAAGTATCTCAAGAATGGAAGAAAAAGTATCCAATGTACTCAGATCTACCATTAAAACAATATTTAATCAACCACACTTCCTTATGAAAGCTATAACCCAACTACAGCCCAAGATTAAGGAGGAAGAGGAGGGAGAGGGGAGGGGAGAGGATGAGTGAGGGGAGGAGAGAAGATGGGTGGAGGGAGGGAAATTGTGGGACCACACCTATGGTGCATTTTACAAGGGTACATGTTAAACTTACAAAGTGGAGAGTATAAATGTCTTTTTTTTTTTGAGACGGAACCTCAAGCTATCCCCCTGGGTAGAGTGCGGTCGCATCACATCTCACAGCAAACTCCAACTCCTGGGCTCAAGCGAGTCTCCTGCCTCCGCCTCCCAAGTAGCTGGGACCACAGGCGCCCACCACAATGCCCGGCTATTTTTTGGTTGCAGCGGTCATTGTTGTTTGGCGGGCTGGGGCTGGATTCGAACCAGCCGCCTTAGGTGTATGTGGCTGGCGCCTTAGCCACTTGAGCCACAGGCGCCGAGCCGAGACTCTATCTCAAAAAAAGGAAATAAAATAGGCTCAGCACATATAGCTCAGTGGCTAGGGCACCAGCCACATACACTGGAGCTGGTGGGTTCGACTCCAGCCCGGGCCTGCCAAACAATGAGAACTACAACAAAAAATAGCAGGGTGTTGTCTCAGTGCTGGTAGTCCCAGCTACTTGGGAGACTGAGGCAAGAGAATTGCTTAAGCCCAAAAGGTTGAGGTTGCTGTGAGCTGTGATACCATGGTACTCTACGGAGAGTGACAAAGTGAGACTGTCTCAAAAAATAATAATAATAAAATAAATGGTACATTCTATGCCACCATTTGGTTTTGGAAGTAGAAATATTCTGAAAGATTTCCTGAGAAAAGCTGATTGGTCTAATGGGTTTTATGTACACTGTGTTTTTGAGTCTCAACAAGATAATAGATGAGAGAGTCGTGGACCCAAATACAGTCAGCCTTTGTGTCTTCATGAATTTCTGTTGGTATCACACACACCACACGAGAGAGAGAAAACAATTGGGATGTGCAGATTGGGGCTTTGCAGCATTTTCCTGTTTCTCTCTGAAGTTTCTTGAGCACCCATCTGAAGAAGATGGCTTTAAAGTATCTACATATTCCCTAGCGGGGTGAGTCCCACAAAGTCTGGGAGAACCCGGCTGGCTTGTGGCTGTTACCGTTTTTCTCCGGCATTCAGTTGGTTTGACAGAGAGCATTTGCTTTCTCGCCGGTTCATCAAGATGAGCTCAAATTGTCACAGGAACCCATTGTTAGTGAACTGCAATTTAATGATAGGCAGAAAGAATTCATTCTATATAACTCCTTCCCCATAGGACCTGACTACTTGACGTTTTTCGTATATCAAGAGAGAAGTCTTAGAACTTGTCATCCCCAGACCTTTTTCTGACTGTCTCACTGGTCTCTACTTGAACCAGTAACCGAACTCTTTAACTTGCTGACGCAGCAAACTCCAAAGTGCCCTTGAGGCCAGCGCCCACTAGCTATTTCCATTCACCTTGCTGAATAAAAGCCAGAGTGCTGTCCTCTCCCTGAGATTTCTGGCAGCACTTGCGTCAGTAATTCACTCCAGTAAAATGGTCCCTTTATCGACTGAATCCCCAAACAAAGACTGTACTAACAAAAAGCCCCTTTCATGAAAAGAAGAAGGGGGAGAGAAAAGAACAACCCCCTGGAAACCAGTTTTCACATGTCCTCTAACTTGGGCCTGCAGCACAAAGCAGTGGCCCGGCTAGTCCTGGCCAGCTATGCTCTCCTGGGCACGGGTACCAGGTATTCAGGGGGGACAAAAGAGCAGCAGGCCACAAACCACCCACCTCTCAAGTCTGACCTTGGGGGACTCACAGCTGAAATGGGGAAGTAAACCCCTTCTCTCACAGAGCCAGTGGCGCGTGTCCTATCTTCATGCTCTTTGTGGAAATACAGTGTAAAACTCCCCAAGTAAGCATCACCTTCCTCTTGGAAATCCAAGAGGTTCTTTGCTTAGAGTTAATCCAGGGAAGTTTCATCCCATATTCTCATCCACTGCTATAGGACCCTCCGTGGTAGGAACTGCCCAGCCTGCCTCCTGTCACTATGGCTGTCCTTCCTTACTCCTCTTGAGATTCCAGGTGTGGAGTGAGAGTGCCTGGATTTGAATCCTGCCTCTGACCCAGCTGCATGATCATGACAAAGCTACTTCACTCTCTAAACCTGTCTTAATCTGTAAATGGGAATGATGATGGTGCCTACTATAGGGGGGGTTTTGTGATCAATATGATGATTCATTTAAGGGACTGTCCCTGGCAGAGAGTAAGCACTCAATAACACTATTGTTACTTTTCAGTTGCAACAGAGTGTGTTAGCCTTGCCTGATGGATTCTCTCCTTCCTGGGTAAAGGAATTTTCAGTGGACACTTGAAACACAGAATAAAATGTGTATTAACCACTTCCCAGCCGTATTCAGGGAAAGATGTGGCCAAGCAACGCATCTCTAGCCAAAGGATTGGGAATGGAAATAGAACGTGTTGTTTCTAGATCAGACCCTTTTTTTTTTTTTTTTTTTTTTTTTGAGACAGAGCCTCAAGCTATCCCCCTGGGTAGAGTGCCATGGCATCACAGCTCAAAGCAACCTCCAACTCCTGGGTTCAAGCGAGTCTCCTGCCTCTGCCTCCCAAGTAGCTGGGACCACAGGCGCCCGCCACAACACCCGGCCATTTTTTTTTTTGGTTGCAGCCATCATTGTTGTTTGGCAGGCCCAGGCTGGGGATTCGAACCTGCCACCTTAGGTGTACGTGGCTGGCGCCTTAGCTGATTGAGCCACCGGCGCCGAGCCCTAGATCAGACCCTTAAAGGAAAGAGCATGCAATCCTCCCTCCCTGTTCCTTCTGCTTAAACTACCGATATGGAAATGAGTCCAGGTTAGACTGCAGACCAGGGCAACAACAGAACATGTTGATAAGAGGAGTCTGGGCCCCTGATGACTTTAAGGGTCACATAAAGGAGAGAGAAAAACCTCCTTATTAACTTGGTGACTGATACGTGCAACCAATCCTGAAAACCTTGCTACTCAAAGCTCAGCACCATCGCACGGGAGCTTTTTAGAAATACAGGCTCAAATCCCTCCCCAGACCGATTTTTTTTTTTTAAACACTCACGTGTCCTGGGGGTAGAGTGCTGTGGCATCATAGCTCACAGCAACCTCAAACTCATGGACTCAAGAGATCCTCTTGTCTCAGCCTCCTGAGTAGCTGGAACTATAGGCACCCATCGTGGCACCCAGCTAGCTTTTCTATTTTTTAGACGAGATGGGTTCTCTTACTTAGGCTGGTCTTGAATCCCTGACTGCCTCCCTTAACCTCCAAAGTACTGGGATTACACACATGAGCCACCGCGCCTGGCCCCAGACTGATTGAATCAAAATCTGTATTTTAACAATATGATACCCAGGCAGTTTATAGGCATCTTAAAGTTTGAGAAGCATTGTCTTAATACCTATCAGAAACAAATTGCCTGGTCCTCACCAGGAGCTGGAAAGAGGTCAGTGCTGGTGACTGGTGCTTCTGCCACTGCTGGGTTCAGTCTCCTGTCAGTGTTCTACGGGGCTCTAGCTGGAGAGCACTTGGTTTCTGCCTTACACCAATTTGCATGTCGCCATTTGCTCCTGCCGGCAGCTATGCAGTTCATATTAACAGAACACCCATAGGAAAGAAGGGCAGTAGACTGTCATTGTCAGCTGCTTGAAGAGATGGTGGCAATATATCATACTCCCTGGAGGGAGAGGTTTTAAAGGTCCTATAACTGCCCAATGGCATATCCACTGGTGCATGTCCATCAACACCCTTCATGTGCCCAACTAAACAACCCATTCCATTCTGGGTCTGGGTTAGATGGTTAAAGCTCAGTCAGCCATGGAGTAACCTGCCCATTTTGAGCTTCTGGGAATGTGCCAGATAGCCTGGCATAAAAATTGGCAAATGTTTTGGGAGAAAGACCTGCTCAAAGGAATCACGCAGGTGTTAAGCCAAGCTGCATTGATAATGTAAAGAATAAATTTTTTCAGGGCAGCACCTGTGGCTCAAGGAGTAAGGGCACCGGCCCCATATACTGGAGGTGGTGGGTTCAAACCTGCCCCGGCCAAGAAAAAAAGAACACATTTTTTCCATTTACCTTTGAAAATCTATAGCAGTCACATAATTCAGAACTTTGAAATGGGGTACTTCGTGGATGGAAACCTCTTCAAATGTATCTCCAAAGGTTTAACCCAAGTCTTTCCTGAAGTCCAGGCCTACTGACTTATCTGGCTCTGGTTGTGGTGGAAACAGCTGGTCCCTATTCTAATGATAACCTTTTGTCGTCTTGAAAAATAGTGATTAGATCACTCATTATCTCCGCTTCCCAGGATGTTGTGAAGGTCATGCCAGCACAGTGCCTAGTGCTCCCTGGAGATAAAACGGAGCACAGTATCAGTCTGCTATTAATTTGTCCTCAGGGTAGACAGGAAATTCAGTTGAAGAAAGTATTTTCATCCCTGCCTGATGAGTAGCTGACACGTGAATTCAAGCCTACACTGGCCATTCGTCAGTTCTAAGTAACTGTTGTTCTTTGAGATTTTATGTTTTCAGGTTTTCGTCTCTGAAGGTGAAAGAAGAAATTAGGAGTGAATTAGGCAGTCTAAGCAGTAATAGCTCCAACTCCGTGCCAGACGGGCACTTGGCTTGTGTCACTGCTACATTTTACAGAGGAAGGAAGTTTAGTCTGTTCAAGCCAGCAGGAGATGTGCACTGCTAAATATTTAATCCTCATGAGGCCACTAGCAGGCAAGCATTATGCCCATTTAAGAGATGATTAAACTGACTTAGGCCAACTTACCTGTGGTCCCACCTTGTAAGTGGCAGGTGCCAACCTCAAATGCAGGCATGCCTACACCCAGAGATGCTCTTCCACTAAACTGCAAAGCAGACTGGTGCTTCCTCAGCAATTCGAGAAACTTTTGAAATCTCTGTTGACATCTGGTTACATAAATATGCCCCAAGTTATGATTTTTCTTCATTCTTTAGCATTAGATGAAAGTTTTTGATATGTTTCAGCATCTGTCTTTAGCCTTACAATTTGTCTCCCCTGTTAGGCTGTTGACAGTCAGCAAAGGGCAGTCCACCCAAGGTAACATGATTATTTTTCCCTCTCTAAATGTTAAAGGCATGACCATCTTTCCTCGTGGTCATTTACTCAGAAATGAGAAAGCTCTGTCTCAGCTATTCGATGCAGAGTCAATGTGGTGGAGACTGACATTCAACAGACCCAGAAAGGTGGGAGCAGGAAAACGGGAACATTTGCGAGGCCCTCCAGGCACATGTGACTTTTCTCTTCGGCATGGCATTTCAGACGAGATGCTCAGGCTACCAACCCAGGCGGCACTAGGCCCCTGCCTCATCCTGCCCTTTATTTTTACTGGATCTCTGTACTCCACCATCTGGGCTAGGACAAGAATCAGAATGTTTGTGGTCCCTGGGGAGGAAGGACTCAGTTTCATGTGGAAGAAACTGCTTAGAATTGGGAAAGAATGAAGCCAGTTGGGGAAACTAGCATTGCCACCCCTGCTGATACTTACGTGTCCCCTGCAGATTTGTATTTCCAAGCTTCCAGGATGTTGTTACTTTGGGGGCCTTTCTTCCTCCCTTATCATAATTTGTGTGCTAAAACCTTTCCCCTTCAAATGAGCTCAGTTTAGCAGAGTGAATTTTAACCAAATTATAAATTATCATGTGAGGAATTTTTGTGTGTGTTCTATATCTTCGACCCCTTATTAAAAGTAAATAGATAGTCCAGAAAGTAGAAGGGAAGAGGAGAGGGGAGGAGATGTCTGGGAGGAGGGAGGGCAATTAGGGGGACCTCACCTAATGTGCATGATGCAATGGTACATTTTAAAACTATTAAGAAATGAGTATAATTGTGATGGATGTGTTAGTTACTCAGTCAATGTAAGCATTTCACATTGTATATCGAACAGTACCCTGAACCAAATAAATGCATCAATGTGCAAAGTTATGATTTAAAATGATAAAAATAAAGTAGAGTTTTTACAAGATAACACAACTCACCATTGGTATAAGCAGGAGAATCTTATTCACCTGGGCTAAAATTAGAGTTTGTAGTGACCGAGAAAGTTATCGGGCAGAGAAATCAGAAAGAGCTCAAAAAGAAGCCAGGAAAGGAATGGAGATGTTTTAAAACATTGTGAACAGGGCCATAATCCTATTCCAGCACTCAGAGAGGCTGAGGAGGGTGGATCGCTTGAGCTCACAAGTTCCAGAGAAGCCAGAGCCAGAGTGAGACCTCATCTCCAAAACTAGCTGGATGTCGTGGCAAACACCTGTATTCCCAGCTACTTGGGAGACTGAGACAAGAGAATCGCTTGAACCCAAGAGTTGGAGGTTTCTGTGAGCTATGATGCCACAACACTCTACGGAGGGGACAAAGTAAGACTTCCTTCGTCTCAAAAAAACCAATTGTAAGCAGTTACTTTATTACTTACAGAACAAAATTACAATGACACATTGTAAACATGGCCTTAGTTCTTCCACCAGCCAGAGCTGAAGGCGTAGCAAGTCACATGTGTGCTTAATTGAGACGAATTGCTACCTATTGCACTTGCTTTTGAGCAGATTGTAAGACGTACTGAGTTTACTCATACTGGGTTCTTAGTTGCTAAAATCCTCATTTCATGATATTAATTTTTTTTTTTTTGAGACGGAGCCTCAAGCTATCCCCCTGGGTAGAATGCCATGGCATCACAGCTCATAGCAACCTCCAACTCCTGGGCTCAAGCGAGTCTCCTGTCTCCGCCTCCCAAGTAGCTGGGACCACAGGCACCC
>CAUYQV010187364.1:0-46982 GCA_963574575.1 Galagoides demidoff | reverse complement strand
GGAATAAAACCAACTTGATCATGGTATATAATTTTTTGATGTGTTGTTGATTTCTGTTTGTTAAGATCTTATAGAATATTTTTGCATTGATATTCATTAATGATAATTGGTCTATAATTTTCTTTCTTTGTTGGATCCTTTCCTGGTTTGGGTATCAGGGTGATATTTGCTTCATAGAATGTGTTGGGAAGTATTCCTTCTTTTTCTATGCTTTGGAAAAGGTTGTATAATATAGGCACTTATTCCTCTTGAAAGGTTTGATAGAACACTCCCGCCCACCAGACTTGGTCCACACTGTTGTCCACTTCTCTACTCACAGGCCCAGTTGGAGCCAGGGGCCATACCCCCGTCCACCGGTCTCAGTCCACTGCCTGGCAAGCCTCTGTTCGCAGGCTCTGTTAGTGTCGGGCACCCTACCCAGCCTGCAGGTCTCAGTCCTCACCTGGTAAGCCTCTGCTCACCAACCCCACTGAAGATGGGACCACGCCCTTGCTTTCAGGTCTCAGTCTACACCTATCAAGCCTCTGCTTGCAGGCCCAGCAGGGACTGGAGACTAGCTCTGTCTACCGAACTCAGTCCACATGGGACAATCACTCTCCCGCTGTGGGTGCTGTTAGTGCCAGGGGTTCTGCACCCTGTCCCGCTAGACACAGCCTGAACTGAGGCTCAGTACCACCACTGGCTGGGCATAGTCATAACCAGGGGACTGCTCCTGCTCCCGCCAAATGTCCCTTTCTTCCCACACCGTCTTTCTTCCCTGTTAGTCACAGATTCCGTCCTGATGGTTGGCGGTCCACACTATGCCCAGATCTCTCAGGACAAACCAAACACTCTGTGCTCTGCAAGGGGCAGAACTTCAGACCACTATGTGAGGGGGAAAGGGTAGACTGGGAGTTTGGACTTGTGGGGAAAAATATCTGTTCAATTTTATGCCTGGCAGGGTGGTGTCTAGGTTTGTAAGTGGGACCTCCCTGGAGAAAGAGACCTGGAGTTTAGCAGCTCTCTCCAGCAAGGTAAAATGAGACGTCTTTTGTTCCTGCTCCTTTGCAGATAGCCTGCTGCGGCAGGCTCACAGCTAGAGGGAGGGGTCTCCTGTTCTCTAGTTAATACGCTTTGTACCTGTAATTTGTTTTTGTTTTCTTGAGTGCTCTTCCTTGGAGTTATAGCTTGCCTAACTTCTTCTTCTTCTTTTTTTTCTTGGAGACAGAGCCTCAAGCTGTCACCCTGGGTAGAGTACTATGGCATCATAGCTCACAGCACCCTCCAACTCCTGGCCTCAAGCAGTTCTCCTGCCTCTGCCTCCCAAGTAACTGGGACTATAGGCGCCTGCCACAATGCCCGGCTATTTTTTGGTTGCAGCCATCATTGTTGTTTGGCAGGCCCGGGCTGGATTTGAACCACCAGCTCAGGTGTATGTGGCTGGTGCTTTAGCCGCTTGAGCCAACGGCACTGAGCCAGCTTGCTGAACTTCTTTCTTGGCTCAGCTCCCACCTTTGGCTTCATAGAATCCAACTCCATCCAGTTTTTCTTCTTCTGCTCAGGAGCCTCTGCCGAGGGTTGCTACCAGTCAGCCATCTTCCCAGAATTCTCCCTGAGTCTGTTTTAGAGTCTATTTCCTAAGGTTATAAAGTAGGAATAAGTCTCTCTAATGCCAAGTTTTATATCTTAACTACTTCTCTACTACCAAGGACTGTTATCCCACAGGCTTAGCCTTAGAAAGAACAATAACACATAAGCAACACTACATAGAATTTCATCATATACTCAATTAAGTAGACTGTAATAATAATAATATAGCTGTTATTTGTGCATTTTTTTCTGTTTTTGGTTCTAAAAAGAATTAAAAGCTCTCAAAACACTTTTCATTTTTTTCATAGTAACCCAGTGATTTAATACATTATTTCCTCTATTACAAAACTGATTTTCAGGTTAAATGACTTAACCAAGTCAGTAAGTGAGTCGAGGCTATGCTCTTTTATTTTTACTTATTATTATTCTTTTCTTTTCTTTTCTTTTCTTTTTTTTTTTTTTTTTTTGAGACAGAGCCTCAAGCTGTCCCCCTGGGTAGAGTGCTATGGCATCACAGCTCATAGCAACCTCCAACTCCTGGGCTCAAGCAAGTCTTCTGCCTCTGCCTCCCAAGTAGCTGGGACCACAGGTGCCCGCCACAACACCTGGCTAATTTTTGGTTGCAGCCGTCATTGTTGTTTGGCGGGCCCGGGCTGGATTTGAACCCGCCACCTTAGGTGTATGTGGCTGGCGCCTTAGCCACTTGAGCCATAGGCACCAAGCCTATTATTTTTTTCTTTGAGAGAGAGTCTTGCTCTGTCACTTGGGCTAGAGTGCCATGGCCTCAGCCTAGCTCACAACAACCTCAAACTCCTGGGTCCAAACAATCCTGCCTCAGCCTTCTGAGTAGCTAGGACCTGACCATAGGTGCCCTCAACCATGGCCAGCTGATTTTTCTATTTTTAGTACAGAGGGAGTATTGCTCTTCTTATGCTGGTCTTCATCTCCTGAGCTCAAGCAATCCATCTGCCTCAGCCTCCCAGAGTGCAAGGCTTGTTTCTACTCAACCGACAGAGCCGCACTTTGTCAGGGACCTATGTGGTGGCAGTGCCGATGCATTTCCACAGTAGCAGTTGCATCTGATCCTCCCCTGTCTCTGAGATAGTAATTCTGTTGCTTCTGTCCCTGCTCTTCTGCCCTGGAGAAGTATACATTACTCCTCTCAATCCATGTTTACATCATATGAAGTGGGAATGGTTTGGTTCTGTTCTCTATCAGGTGCCCGAATGAAGAGGTAAAAGGTCCATGCACCTTAAAGTACTCAACATAGGACACATCCCTAGGTAGTGAAAGTATGAAATCATGCATGAGAATGATGGACACCAACTTTCTTGCTCTGGAAAGTAAGAAAAGGAGGATACGGCATTGTCTGCCTCTATACTGTTTTTATTTCCTAAATATATCCTAAGAAAACAAACAAGAAAGATTACTGGGAAGAGGAGAGAAAAGTTGGATTCATTTTTCAATTAAGAGGTGTTTAAAAAAATTTAGCACCAAGGTGTTATGAAATGATGTCATATAAATGAAGGGTTACTTAAAAATAACTCCAGGGTGTTATGAAATAATCAGTGTTATATAAATGAGGATATACTATAATGTTTGTAAATTAACCTTCTAAGCTTGTTGTGGATGCTCAAAAATAGTTATTTCTTTATAATCCCAATCTGACCTTATTGAAGACAGAGTATGTTTGTTCTTTTTTGCCACTTAGTGCCCAGCGTTGTATCTTGAGACACAGTAGTTCAATGAATGATCAGATGCAGAAGAGAGCAGCTTTGCCCTGAGTTCTCTTTCCTGTTATAATAAGTAATTTCATATAGGTTAAAAAAGTAGAACTATCCTCTCTCTAGTTTAACATTCTGCTTTTCCTTAATGTTATTCTGTGCATTAAAAAAAAAAAAAGACAGGTGCTATTCAATGACTGACACCTAAATTTGGGAGGCAGAGAGTTTGAGATCAGCCTGAGCAACATAGTGAGACCCGATCTCTACAGAAAGTTTGAAAAACATTAGCCAGGCATGGTGGCCTATAGTCCCAGCTACTCAGGAGGCTGATGGAAGAGGATTGCTTAAGCCCAGGAGTTTGAGGCTGCAGTAAACTATGACACCATGGTACTCAGCAATAGAGTGAGACTCTGTCTTCCCCCACCACAAAGAAAAGGGACAGAGAGAGAGAAAGAAAATCCCAGCTATCTTCCTTTTTTGCCTAAAATTAATGAAGGAAGAATCATACCTGTTAACTGAAGACATCATTCGTGGTGGCAGCCATGTACACTGGGACAGCCTATATGCTGTCACACATGAAATTCCACTTAAGGTTTACTCATAAAGGGTGAACTCCCATCCCTTCCAGTTCAGAGTACATGAGCCAATGATGCTTAGGAAGCTGAGAAGCAAGGTATTCCCTTGCTTGTTTCTTCCTCCTCTTGGACAAAGTACAGCCAGGGCCTGAAACATGATCAATGGCTCTAGCCCTTTTTAGGATGCAGAAGATGCCCCACTAGGTCTGTGGCTCACTATGGCAAACAATAGAGAATTCTGCGATGATATTTTGTCTCCCTGGTGTTCAGACTTCAGTTAAGTCTGTCTGGAATCTTTTTTATCAAAGCCTTTTTTTTTTTTTAAATGAGTGGGGTTGGCGGGAGAACCAGAGAGGAGAAACTATCTGTGCCAAGGAGTGCTCTGCTTTTCCTATGACTCACACTTAGAAAAGCAGAGGGACTTCAGAAAGCTGACAGTCACATTGAGGCAGTTCCTTTGGCACTTTCAGACTTTTAAAAAATGTTCTCAGGCAATGAAAGATGTTTTTCAAATTGTTCACTCCTTCCTTGTGGGCCTTAGAGTGTTTGTTCAGCTGAAGCATGGCACTTTTTTTCTTTTTTCTTTTTTTTTTTTAATTTTATTAAGTCAAATACACATAGATCATGAATACATTCATGCATATGTGGGGTACAATGTGCTGATTTTTTTTATACATATGGAAGATTTGCCAGCCTGAACAGATGAACCTGGATCTTTGTATTAGGTTCATTACTAAAGAAATAGCTTTTTCGTATTCAAAATGTTCCTGCTCTTTCTTATGATTGTTATCTTATTCAAAGGAATTGTCTCTGGCCCTTTGCTTTCCTATAACATTCTTGAGAATTTTTTTCGCAGATCATTTGTACAATTTCAAATAGTTTTTTTAAAAGTTTGGTTTGTGTATTGAGGGTGGCTAGCTTGAGCTAAACAGAAGAGCTGCATATTAAATGGAGTCATTCTGAGTTTTACCATTTGGCATCAAAAAGCAAGATCACCTTTGTCTTATAATACTGTCTTCATGCACTGGTAACTAGGGGATGTTGTTTTTCTTTTTTTTTTTTTTTCGTAAGTGATAAATTAAAGCTTCCTGAAAGCAAAGCCAATTGGTCTGATGGATATAAAAATCTCAATTTTCAAATGTATTACTTTTTAAACTAAAAATATTTTATCTTTCATAATTTCTAAAACTATCAAGTAATTTTTTAATATCCTATGCCTGCCTATTGCCCCCCTTTATTAAAGGGTTCAACCATTTCTTCTGTAGGAATTGTTAGATAATAGGGGTTTGACACCAAAAATAAGTTACGGTCGTGACCTTTAGGTGATTATGATTGCTTATCAGGAACTTATTTAAGGGACAAAAGAGAGTAACAGTATACAAAACAATTTTATTTGTATTGTATAGGAAAATTACTTCAGATGACTGACTCTTAGATATAAATTAAATAGCAATAAAGTATTCATTTGAGTAGAAAATACTTTACGAATGGAAGGATCAATTGCTAGAAATTGTATTTTCTACAAAACTTGATATTTAATTATAACGTACTTTAGGGACTTTGAGTTTAACTTCTGTGATTATCATTTCATCTTGAAATTTTAGTTCCCAACTTGCAGGGTCCACTGTCGCCTTAGTTTCTGTTGGCTGCTCCAGAGTGGGCACCACCTCGTGGGGGGAGGGCAGCCAGTAGAATAAAGCAAATCAGCTGTGGACTGAATGTAGCTTGTTTGTCTTTGAGTCATTATTCACTTATTTCTGTTATGGCCTTTTCTCTGGTTTAATAGAAACTTACAAAATGACTCATGTTTTAATGAATGGATATAGGATTGTTATTTTTTAAAGTCATTAAACTTAAGTGCTGGGAGGAGTTTCAGGGGTCTGGTCTAGTCCAGAATTCAGGTGTATTTTGTTGGCTTGTGTAGTCTGCTTTTATAAACAACATTAACTAAATCACTTAGTCTATAATACAAACAGCTTTGTACCTATTGTCTTACATGCGCTTGTATTAAGTGGCCCCTATAGACTATTTGAGTTTGTGATCCAGATAATCCTACCTCTTCATTTTACAGTTGGAGGAACTGAAACCCTGAAGGATCAAGTGACTTTCTAAAGTTAAACAGCTACTTCAGGGCAATTCCAGAACTGTTTCATACTCTTGAGTGTTTTTCTCTCTGGATTCTGCTTCTAAATCTAGAAGGGATATTGTTTACTTTTCACTGTTAAGGACCATTGTGAAACTGTTGTTTTTAAAGACGTCGTACAAATAAAAGAATGATGAAGGAGTAAGAGTAAGGGGTCTAGCCGAGGTCCTGTTGCTAACTGTGCTTATCTTGGGTAGATCCTGTCTTCTCACTGAACATCAAGATTCCTCTTCTACAGAGTAAAGGAATGAGACGAAACAATTTCACGTCAACCAGTCCAGGGCTTGGTACATAGTAAGCTCTCAATATATTTAGTTCAATATACAATGGATATTGAAGGTCCCTGCTAACACTAAATCAAAGGTTCTCTAATTCTCTGTAAACTTTTCTTCTCTCTCTTGCCCCCAGTTTGTTTGGCTTAGATTGCTTCCAGATTCTCTTCCGGTGTTGCAAGGAATCTACGTTTTGTTCAATGAGTTCTTGTTAGGGGAACTCTTTGAACCATACATACTGTCTTTTGTCCTCGACTTAGTAATTTCACACTCATATCAGCTTGTCTGTTCCCTGCACTTACTGCATGGGAGAATCCGTGTTTCATCCTTCCATGTGTGATGGGAAGGAGATAGTCTGGAGAAGAAGTGAGGAATACCGTGCACATGTGGCTTTGCACGTGACCACATACTATTCTACTTCCTCTGTCGTCTCTGAACTCCTCTGCCTTGTACAAAAAAAGCAGCATTTCTTCTTGGCTTCATCTTTATAGGCAGGATGATACTTCAAAACTGAAAGTGGATTACTGTTTCAAATATAAGTAATCCTCATGAATTTCAGCGTACATTGTTGTTATTTATACATTCTCAGCAGGGCTAGTCACTGTTGCCAAGTCATCAAACAACTGCAGTTGTGGGACACCCTGCCTTTTGCCAGATTAAAGGTTTAATAGGAGAGTCAGCAGAGTTGCAAAAACAGAACTCGTATAACTGGAAGTAAGTCCTATCTTACTTTTGCTATGAACAAATAATGCTCAGGGATTCAACTTTTTCCTGTATTAGAGAATCAGAAAATTTGAAACACTGTGAGGCTTTCCTTCTTTATTTAAAAAAAAAAAAAAATTCTTAAGAAATCCAGATTAGTTCTGAGCTTCTCTATCGTCAGAAATACCCCTAAAGAAATCCATAATCTCACACACAAACACATATAAATCTGCTCAACGCTGGCTTAATTCTTCTCTGCTTTTACACTGGTCTGTTTCATCTCCTAGGCCAGGCTCTTTGCCTGCTCATTTCTTTATGGCTGACTTAATCCTGATAACTTACTAAGCCTAGAATATTCCAGAAATTCTAGCTTTTACTTCTATTCTTTTATTTCAATTCTATTCCTTTGTTTTTCTTCTTTTTTTCCTTCTTGCCTTTACCTTCCTCAGAATTATCCACATGTACCAGTGACTGATTAACTGATATGTGTGATTTTCCTGTCTTAGTCTGTATTATTCATGATTTTGTAGAAGTTTTCTCTTGAGTTCCTAGCCAAAGCTGTAGAAGACAACAGGAACTGTTTGCATCTTTTTGAAACTGGATCATTAATTGCTTATAGGTTTCCTACTCAAAATCAAAACTATTTTCCTTATCTCTTCCCAAACCAAGCCAGTTCCCACAAATTTATATGCTTTTATAAACAGGAGTATGGCCAGGCATGTTGACTCATGCCTGTAATCCTAGCACTCTGGGAGGCCAAGGTGGGAGGGTTACTTGAGCTCTGGAGTTCAAGACCAGCCTGAGCAGCACACAGAGACCGTGTGTCTTCAACAAATAGAATATTTAGCTGCCACAAAATAGAATATTTAGCTGCACACAGTGGCATGTGCCCATAGTCTCAGCTACTCAGAGGGCCGAGGCAGGAGGATCACTTGAGACCAGGAGTTTGAGGTTGTAGTGAGCTATCACGATGCCCCTGCAGTTTAGCCAGGGTGACAGAAAGAGACTCTCTCTTTAAAGAAAAAAAAAGAAAGAAAAAAGGAAAATAAAAAGAGGAAAGTAACTGAGGGAGAGCAGATGGGAGGGACTAGTTCCAAGTTCCATTTTTCTTAACTTTCTCTTTAGCCTAACCTTGGCCTTCAGCGGCTGCCTCTCAGTTGTGAAACTAACCTATGAGCTAGTTGTATACAGCTTGAGGGTGGCTGGAGAAGTCCTAGGACAGCTGTTCTCAACCTGTGGCTTGCGGCATTAGGAAGGTTGAGAACCACTGTCCTAGGAGGTGCTTTTGGGTGCATTTTCACTAATGGGTCAGCTGGTGGGTACAGAAACAGCTATTTTCTGCTTTTAGGACCATCACAAGAAGGCCACCTCAGCTATCACAATAAATATTTCCCTCCCCCCCCCACAAATAATCCTCCCTGGTTATCCATATACAGTGCTTTTTGGAGGTTAATAAAATTGTGTTTCAGTTTTTTGGCAAATAACAACTGGCTTCATACTGACTGGATCCTTTAGACCAGTGGTTCTCAACCTTCCTAATGCTGCAATGTATTTTCATTGTTACAAAGGGGTCGCGACTCACAGGTTGAGAACCACGGCTTTAGACTGTGTATACCATGAAAGTAAGAGAGAAGCTGGGTATAGTGTCTGACACTTGTAAGCACAGTGACTTGGGAGGACAAGGCAGAAGGTTTGTTTGAGGCCAGCCTGGGCAACATAGCAAGACCCTGTCTCTACAAAAAATAGAAAAATTAGCTGGGAATGATGGTGCCCGCCTGTAGTTCTAGCTGTTCATATTGAGGCAAGAGGATTGCTTAAGTCCAGGAGATTGAGTGAGGCTGCAGTGAATTATCATGATGCCACTGTACTCTAACTTGGGCAACAGACCAAGACTCCTCTCTCTAAAAAATGAAAAAAAGTAAGAGAGAACAGCAGAGCATGGTAGGTCCATAGAGTAGGCGTATAGGTGTTTTTCATGTGTCAGATAGGAAGAGATGTCATTTTAAGACTGGAGTTAGAGGAAGTTTGTAGACCATTGGGTATAAAGTGTAGATTTCTATGCTACTTAGCAAACTCACAGGGTAGGTACTCAGCAAATACTCATGTCACTAATCAGAAATATTTCTTCCAGATTGAGAGAATTAGATCTGGCAGAACAGCAGTCAGATCAGAGAGGAAGGAAAAAGAGAACAATTTGGTGACATACTCCTACTTATGATTGCTTTCTGTTTCACGTGAGGACATGGATACTAAGAGTAGTTTCTAGTCTGTCATAGTTACACCAGTGTGATTCAGGTGAGATGCTAAAGGCCTCATTTTAAGCCCCAAGTCTGACAATTTCAGACTTTGACATGGGTATCAAACAAGTCCCATCATCATTTCAAAAGCTGTGTTATTGTACTGCATTTATTTAGCACTTCACATTCGCAGAATTCTGTGCCCATTTTATTCTCTTCCAAAATTGACTTATGAACATTTTTAGAATGACAGACAGGGCTGCCAGAAGGTCTAATGATTGCATATAGGATTCAAAGAAAACCATTTATGAACTGGATTTTAATATTTTCAAATTCTTTTTGGAAATTGACAGAATATAAGTTATAAGCCATCCAAAAGAAATTGTGGTTTTTATCACCTAATTTGCTTTTCCTATTATAAAATTACTAACTTGGAGTCTAGGAAAGAGCCCAAGGAGGTTATCTATATAAAATTTGTCTAAGTTGGCCAGCAAGCCCAGGAGAGCTTGACTACAGTGGGGTCATTAGGGAACTTTAGGAACTGCTCTTATATCTTGACTGTAGTTGTGGTGGTGACTATGTGAGGTCTGACAATTAAGTTTGCAAACTGCTAGAAAAAGTGTTAGACACCTCATTGCTGAATGTCACTATGGACACCTTTGAAATCTTCCTCATGCGAAGCTATCCACCTATGCCAAAACGCACTACACCTTTTACAGCAATTTTGGAACTCTTTTTCGGCAGTGACCATTAGAACTTTCATTGTATTACCCTTGATGTTTTGAATGTCATCAAAATGCCTTCCTTTCAATATTTCCTTAATCTTCAGATAAAGAAAAAGTCATTGGGTCTAGCTCAGATGAGTAAGGGGGGAGGGGTGTTCCAATACAGTTATTTATTTAGTGGCTGAAAACTCCCTCACAGATAGTGCCATGTGAGTTGGTGCACTGTTGTGATGCAAGAGCCATGAGTTGTTGGTGAAATGTTTGGATTTCTCAGCACTTGTAAATAGAGAACTTGGTTTACTCTTTGTCCAGTTGGTACAATTCCATAGTGAACAATCCCTCTGATATCAAAAAAGTTAGCACCAGGGTTTTGACTCTTGATTTGAACTTTTAGAACTTTTTTTGGTTGTAGGAAATTGACTGACTGCCACTGTGCATTTCGACACTTTGTTTCAGGATTACATTGGTACACCCATGTTTCATCACAGTGGCAGCATGCCCCAAAACATAGGCTTGCCTCTCATAAAGGTCTTGGTAAACTTCAACTCTCCTTCACTGTTATTTATCAGTGAGCTCCTTTGGGACCATTTTTGCAGACACCTGTCTCATGCCAAGATTTTCCTAACTGTTTCTCTATTAATGTTTACTTGGTCTGCTATGCTTCTCACAGTCAGCTGATGATTTTGATAAAATTTTGCAGTGTTTTTGTCACTTCTGCTCATTACTGGCCACTCTTACCTTTCTTCTTCAGTGATGCTTTCTCTCCCCTCAGAAAAACGTGTGATGCATTTGTACCTGCTGTTTTCTTCATGGTGTTATCCCCATACACTTGGACTAAAATGTCCTGATTTTACTTCCACTCTTGCCTGATTTAACAAGAAATTTAATGTTTGTTTGTTCCTCTAATTAAAGCTCTGACATTCTTCCAACAGCACACAAAAGCACATAACTGTAATGAACTCCACTCAGCAAGACACCACCACATATCAGCACAAACACAGCTGTGAGACACTGATATATGAGGTTATAAAACCCTACTGAATTGTTGGTACAGTGCTGCCAGTGTATGTACACAGTGGCAAGTTCACAACCTTAATTATCAGACCTTGTACACCTGGTCAAAACTCATAAACTTACAAACTGAAAAGCAATGCATTTTAATGTTTAAAACCTGACTTTTACAAAAAGTAAAAATATTAAAACTTTTAAAGAAAGACATTTTTTATCTGTGTTGTGAGATGTACCCTGAATTCACTGGAAATAGTCAATCGCAAACTGGTTGGCCTTTGGGGGCAGTGGGAAAGGTGTTTTGGAGAGGGGATTCTTTTTTTTTTTTTTTTAATTTTAAGTTTGAAGGTATATTTTGAAATAAAAATGCAAAATAAATTTTTACAAAATTATCACGTAGGAGCACACCTTACAATATCATCAGATGCTATATTTACTTAAAAAAAAGTTAACAGATCTAGCCATCAACAGAAATAGCTGTTATTTACAAATGCCAAATTCCCTTACTTGAAGAAAAAGAGACCTCGGGTCAAATGGCAGACTGCAGGTGTGACACTGCTGTGCCCCTCTGGGAGTGAGTGGTGATGCGTGTGGCCTGCCCTAGCTGGGGGCTGAACTTGGTCCTTCACCTTCACAGTTGCCAGAGCAGAGGTTCTGACTGGGTGACTTCTCTGGTCCTGGGCTCCATGGTCCTCTTACTTCAGTGACTACTATAAAATGTGACTTTAAATTTCTTTTGATTGCCTCGGCACCTGTGGCTCAATCAGCTAAGGCGCCAGCCACGTACACTCCAGGTGGCGGGTTCGAATCCCCAGCCTGGGCCTGCAACAATGATGGCTGCAACCAAAAAATGGCCGGGCGTTGTGGCGGGCGCCTGTGGTCCCAGCTACTTGGGAGGCAGAGGGACTCGCTTGAGCCCAGGAGTTGGAGGTTGCTATGAGCTGTGATGCCATGGCACTCTACCCAGGGGGGATAGCTTGAGGTTCTGTCTCAAAAAAAAAAAAAAAAGAATGTAGAAGCAAAAACTCAGTGTACTCCATTCTAATATGAAGCCAGTAGATAGTCTAATGCAAACCCACATAAGAGGATAACTCAAATTAATTCAAGGTGGGGGCAGGGGAATGAGGGAGCAGGAAGACAGGAGGAGGGTGAGGGATGAGTATGCTCAACTTAATGGGCACAATGTTAAGATGTATGGCACACATCTTGGGAGCAGGACACAATTATAAGAGGGGCTTTACTTAATAAATGCAAACAATGTAACCTAATTTGTTGTACCCTCAATTAACTTGAAACAACAAAAAAAAGGATACCTTTGGGTGCCACAAAAAAAGAAAAGAAAAAGGAGACATTCCAACTGATACTACAAAACATCATCTGTGAATAGTACAAACATCTATATGCATATAAAATAGAAAAATAGAGAAAATGAGCATATTCCTGGAAATGTACAACCTCCCAGGACTCAATCAGAAAGAAACAAAACTCCTTACCAGACCAGTAATGAAAAATGAGATTGAAGCAATAATAAAAAATCTTCCAAGAAAACAAAGCCTAGGACCAGGTAGATTCACAGCCAAATTCTACCATACCTATAAAGAAGAGCTAATACCCATTCTCCAGAAACTATTTCATAACATCAAGAAGGAAGGATCTCTTTCCATCTCATTCTCTGATCCCAGTATCACCTTGATACCAGAAGCCAGAAGAGGACACAACAAAAAAAGAAAGAAAACTACAGACAGATATCTCTTATAAATGTTGATGCAAAAACCTCAATAAAATACTAGCAAACTGAATTCAAAAGTACATCGACAAATAATTTAACATGACAAAGTGCACTTCATTCCAGGAATGCAAGGATAGTTCAATATAGGTAAATCAATAAATGTGATTCACCACATAAACAGAAGCAGAAACAAAGACCATATATGATCATCTTGATAGATACAAAAAAAGCATTCAACAAACTTCAGCACTCTTTCATAATAAAAACCTTCAACAAACTGAGCATAAAAGGAACATACCTCAAAATTACATAGCCACGCTTCTTAAAAGAGCTGTTTACACCTAAGGTCTCCATTGCTTTGTCTCAGTGCTCCACCCACTCCAATCTGTTTCTTGTCTCACTTTACAACTAAAATTTTTCTTACCAAGTTCACCAATGGTGTCCATATTGTCAAATGAGATGACATTTTTGGTATTTATTTTACATTATCCTGGAGTACTATTATAAATTTATGATTGCTCTCTCCTTTTAAACATTCTTTTTCAATGATTTTTGCGCAATTACATACTTGTGGTTTTCTTTCTTTCTCCTCTGGCTGTTTCCTTCTCAGCATTCTTTATAATGTCAACACTTCAATTTCTAGATGAGGTTTGAAAGTTTCTTAGTTTCTTAGTTGAGGTTTTTTTAGAAACAGACTAAAGCAGAAGTTTATATACTTTTTTAAAGGAATGCTTGCATATCTAATAACTCTAAGAGAGTAATGGAGTCAAGGTGATGGAATTAAGAGAAAATGCAAAGACAAGAAGCTCTGCCAACCCTGTAGGGAGCTCTGCAACTAGGACGGGTATGAATACACACATACACACACATCCTTATACATATATAAACACACACACATACATATATAGATACATTTATTGCAAAGAAATCCCTTACACAATTATTGGAGGGCAGATAACTAAACAAGTCTGAAGTCAACAGGGCAAACAAATGGAAGATAAAAAGAAAATTCTGACTGGAACCCCAGTGACTTGAATTAAACTAGTTTTTCACAGACAGGAATTTCTTTACCCAGGGAAAGCTAAAAACCCTCTGTAAAAGGCTTTTCAATTCATTAAGTTTCACATCTCAGTTTAACTTATAGGTTCATCAGTTTTCACAATTCTCCTTGAAGTAATTATCTCCAGCCTTTTCTTGTCTTTTGTCAATGTCTATTTTCATTGCTTTGTCTTGATCCATTGTCAGTGTATTAATTGGAACCAAGAAAGGCCTCTCCCCTTGAACACCTAAATTATGCTTTACAAGTGCATTCCCTTCTTCTACAAGCCCTTTCCAGTAACAGTGGTGCCATTTTGGCAATTGCTTACTACAGCACACCTAGGAGCTGTCCACAATGAAACTGCTAACAGTGATGGGTCTTTGCTGCCATTTACCTGGTAAGTTATCCAGCAACTTAATTCCATTCCAGAGACTGGACCTGGGACCACTTTTGTCACTAGTCATCTTCACTTGGGTTCCCCAGAAGTAGCAGGTGATCCCATAGCAATCTGAACCTGGGATTTTTTTAAACTGTCCCTTATCCAGGCAAGGAACTTCACATTGTCTAGGGAATTCCCCCATCCTCACTGGGGGCCAGGCATTGGCAATACAATTTCTCAAAATTGATACAGAACTTCTCTTCATGAAGCTTACAGACTAGTAGAAGAAATTGAACTTACTTCCTTAAGCACCGTATGTGAGGTGCAGAATGACATGAGAAGAGAGAGGCAAGTGCTGAAACAGGATTTAGGATGTAACTCTCCTTTGTTGAGGATTTAGGATGTAACTGTAAAGAAATGTGTGTGAGCTTCCCCAGATGAAGAGTTATAAACTCAGGCAAAGGACTCCCTCTGTGAGCACAATTCCTGGGAAAAGACTCATCTTTGAGCAATCAGATGCCAACAATGACAGAAGCTGGGAAATCAGTTTTGGCCCTGAAAAGGCAATCTGTTCACGGCATCCACTGCACATGGACACTCTTGTCACTCTTGTCTTCTATTCTCCTTTCTTTTCGAATCTTCTTTTTTAAAATTTCTAAAACTGTTGGTGATTTTCAAGATTATATCTCCAGTCCAAGTTTCTTTTCATAACTTCTGACTGATATATTCAACTCCTTGTTTTAAAAGTTACTTAAATATCCCACAGGAATTTAAAACTTAACACATATAAAAATGAACTCTTAATATCTTCAAAAATAAGTTCCTCCTCTAAACTTCCACAAGATAATAAATTTCATCTATACTCAAGTCATTTCTCATGCAAGAAACATAGATGTCTCCTCTCATATAGTTCTCTCCTTTACCTTCCACATTTAAACTATAAGCAGTACCTGGAGTCTACCTGCCACATAAGGGAAATTTAGCATGTCTCCATTCAAACCTCCTTTCACTGTCACAGTAATTTCTCCATTTCAATTCAATTCTTAACCATCATGGTCTTTTGGTGAAAGTTATACAATAGCCTCTTGCCAATTTCCTCATTTGCTTTCTTCAAATCCACATAGCAATTGAAGTAATCAGTTAAAAATATGCTTCTAATACTGCAGAAGCTTAACATTTCTCTCTAAATTCTACATCCTCAACAAAGGCCTCCATTTTTAGCCTTTGCTTCCCTCTCTCCTGGTTTATCTCATGTCATTGTATACCTTACTTTTGGTGCTTAACCAAGTAAGTCCAATGCATTCTCTTCTACTAGTTCATAAGCTTCATGAAGACAAGTTCTGTTTCAATTTTGAGAGATTATATTCTCAATGCCTGGCTCCTTGTAAGGATTGGATACATATTAAATGGAGGAGTGAGAGCTAAATCTAAGAAAAATATAGAAAAATAAAAACAGAATAACATACTTTATGCTTAGAAAATAATATAATCTGGTATCCAACTCAGCTTGTCAATGATTTCCAAAAAGTAAAGGTTGTTGATAGTTCTGGAAGACATCTGGGTTGTATTAAAGTAAGTAATACTTCTACTAAGAAAGAAAGAAAGAAAAGAGCCAAAGATGGTGAAAATAGTGACACTGAAAAGAGGGCCATGCTTATGAAAAATTCTCAGTAGGATGTGAAAGCATGCTGATATGATAAATCTTCCAGTGATTCTAGAAGACAATGTTCTTAGATGGCGATGGTGAACAGCTCTGTTGGAACTTCCATAGCATGATAAATCAAGAAGAAAAAATATTAATGAGAGATAGTACTAAAATAATATATAAAAATAGCTTAGTTCCAAAATTGAGTTTGTGGGCTCAGCTTTTGGGACCCTAGTCTGCCGAGTCTCCTGGCCAGTAAATAAAGCCAGATCCTCTTCCAGCTGCGGCCTGAGAGTCTTTCTGTGTGTGTTGGCTCCTGCTCCACTGCCACTACCATAAAGGAAACCCAAGGCACATAGACAGCTATCTAAAAACTTAACATCTGAGTTCCTTTACTAGTCAAAACTTCCAAAGTCTTTTAGTTGGAATAAACTGGAAATGTAATTTCAAAAATCACCTTATCATAGACATGTAAGGTAACTTTGAAATCTACCCTAATTAGCAGCCCCATTAAGTCAAAAGTATTTTTCACGCAATCTTTGGGTCTATATCTGAAATGCAAACCCAATTCTGACATGTATGCTTGTATTTCCCAGTTGATAACACATATAAAATGATTAACACATTCATCAGCAAGTTAAAAACATAGCCTCTTCAACATAAGCCACTTAAAAGGATTTCATAAGAGATTTCATCACCTAATAAAAAGTTGGAGGAGAACTTCTTGTGGATGCCTTGTATTTTACATATATATATATACACACACACACACATATGTGAGATATATATATTTATTTATTTATCTTTGGCAAACACTTCCAACAGCAGGATAATCAATATGAATAAAAGAAGGAATTTGAGAGGAACTTTTAATCTTTAGAATTGAGATTTGCATCAATGTCTCCCTGATGTGTGCACCCTGCCCCCACTCACCCACACAAAGATTTTCTTCCCAATTACCTTTTGTGTTCTTCCCTCACTGGCTGCTGCTGATGGGTAATTTTACAACACTAATGCTATTAAAGCATGCACTCATGACCTCTTTGTAACACAAAGCAAATAATGCACATACAGAATGCAAGCACATAACTGCTAATCTTGCTTTTTAAATGCATATGAACTTGATCTATTGAAATGTCCATTACAGAATGTATGACAGCTTGGCAAAATAAAGGGGGCAAGACACCATCTCAGGAAAAGCTGATTCTTTGAAAATAAATCACTTGAAACTCTGCAATGTGGTAGGAATTGATTGAGAAAAATGCAGTAGCACATAGTCAAGTAACCTGATTAAACCCTACAAACAAGACACCACTTCTAAAAGCTATATAAATTAGAGCACTGTGGCATCTAATTTGACCCATGAATGACTTTTAGATGAAAGAAAATGATGAATAATAATTTAATGTAAAGAGCATACATTTACGAATATGGATAACAATGTTTTTTATTCTGAAGCAAGTTATCTTTGTCCTCCAGATGCAAGAAGCAATTCCCATTTGGGATACCTTATGAGATATCTTAGGACCTAAAGGTGACCACAATCATGTGTAGGGATGACTTTCTACTCATTCTGTTGACTATACATTTACAGGTTTTACCGAAATTCATAGGCAATCAGAAGTACAAAATGCATCTAGAATAATTCTTAGAGAAAATTCTGGTCTGTACTTTATTGATGAGGAAGCCAGTGTAATACAGATCTCAAGAAAAAGACTTAGGGCAGATGGCTCATATGTAAATGTCAGACAAACCTGAGGGTTACTCTATTATTATTCTTAATTTTTAAGTAATTCACAAATTTCAAAAAAGGACAATGGTGATAAATTAGAAAAAAAATTAGCAAAAATCTATAAGCAGGAGTTGTTACATGGGTTTAAGTATGTACAGTATACTCAATGTTTAGGTAAAATTAAAATCTTCAATGATTAAATATAAAAACTAAACATTTACACTTTTTAATGAACTTATTACATTTTATTAATTTTCAATCCAGAAAACATAGATAATTTTGACATTTTAAAATTGTATCAATATTTAATGTTCTAATTTTAATAGGCATAGTTATGAGACTTGAGACTAATGCTCAAAACAAACAAAAATAAAATCGAAATCTCAAATCCAGAATATTAAATATA
Source organism: Galagoides demidoff (assembly GCA_963574575.1). NCBI lineage: Eukaryota > Metazoa > Chordata > Mammalia > Primates > Galagidae > Galagoides > Galagoides demidoff. The sequence goes on along the minus strand of CAUYQV010187364.1, from coordinate 29,097 downwards.
ACTATCAGAATCCTTAATTCCCAATTGTATACCATGCTAAGAGGAAAATTACAGAGGTGTTGAGAAGCTTGGAAATTAGACTGCTTTCAAAATGTTCCAAAGGAATATTCTTAAATATCGCTTCTTTGTTATCTTCACATGTAAGACCGGTCTGACTATTTGATCTTTTGTCTGGATGAAAACCCTATTCTGTTATCAAAATTCTAGAGAAAATTCATGATTATATGCATTACTGTCAAAGTGCAGTTACAAGGGAAAAAGATGTAAGTATGTTTGACCAACCTTTATTTCTTTAGCTTTTAAGTACATGTCATGTTCCAAAATAAAGTTCTCTGTGTAGCATCTACAGAAATACTTACATATAAAAATAAACACATCTTTTTTAATTCTTACAAGTATTCAATTTGATTTTGAGTTTCTTCCCCAGCACCATATAACCCTGTGGTTTCATTCAACTAGACAACAAAAACAAATGCCACATCTGGATTACTGAGCATCTTACACATTCAAGGAAGGATTATACTTCCTCCAACTGCAAAACCTCCCATCATGGAATGCTATGAGACTTGGAAAGTATTATTGCACATTATTGTAGAATTTCATTTTCCTTGAAGTGATTATTCTTACAATCCATCATAAAAATATACTACAATGTAAATATAAAGGTCTATAAAATAATGTGAGCTTTGATAAAAATACATAATGTAAAGTATCTTCAGTAAGAATAAAAAAGCAAAAATTTATTCTGATCTAAGAAAAAGTAGCCATGGTGAATTAGCTCTAGTCCTAAGACATAGGTTTTATTCAGTGGGATATCTCATAAACACCTACTTTTTCTTCCATCAAATCCTAAATAAATAGAATAATGTATATCACCTTCACAAATCAATCAGTCAGCCACAAGGCTAAAGATAGGTATACTATATGTAGCCTATATGTAGCCCAAATCTACCTAAGTGGAATTCAGAAAGAAAATACTGGATGTATTGTAGCAGGTGGGTTGTTTATAAGGATTTCAGAACAAAGAGAGTGGTAGTGATTGGATGCTGGTGGATATTTCCCTACTTGTTCATTAAAAAGAATTAAACAGGCCAGGCACAGTGGCTCACATCCGTAATCCTAGCCCCCTGGGAAGCGAAAGTGGCTGGATTGCCCTGAGCTCACAGTTTCAAGACCAGCCTGAGCAAAAGAGAGACCCCCGTCTCTAAAAATATAGTCAGGTGTTGTGGCAGGTGCCTGTAGTCCCAGCTTCTTGGGAGGCTGAGGCAAGAGGATCGCTTGAGCCCAAGAGTTGGAGGTTGCTGTGACCTATGATGCCATGGCACTCTACCAAGGGTGACAATGCAAGACTCTGTCTCAAAAAAAATAATTATACATATTTCAGTTACAATGGACTGTACTCATAAAAGCCTGCGTTTTTTAATTTTCTGCAACAGTGCTTTATTTTTACTCTGTTATCAAAAAAATGCTACTAAGAAAGATTTCCCAGGAAATCACTCTCTTCACCACACTCTCCTGCCCTCCTCAAAATCTTGCTACATCCCTGCTTATCAGAAGTAGATAGTATTCCCATTTTTATATAAGTGGTGTAGTACAGTTCAGAGATGAAGGCTCCAAGTCTTCTGTTTATCCACGGCCTCCTCTTCACTCTACAACTGAATAAAGTAGGTATCTAAATAAAGTGACAACACTGGCACATTCTCAGGGTAGGAAAGCACTAGTCCATTGGGTTTCCACTTCTGAAAGTGATTTCTACTTTTTCTCACCTCTGATATTAAAACAATTTTAATGAAAAGAAAAAAAAAACTTCTGTAATTGCCATTTGGTACTCAGATAATTGTCATTTTTAAATAAAGGTGTAATTGCACCTGGTAGGCACACAGGTCTGTCATTAATGATGCCAAGTAGACTCAAAAACTGGTATTTTCCTAACCGAATAGTACCTGGGAAACTAGAGAATAAACTGCATGGAACATCTAATCATAGAGCACAAGATACAACCCAGGTCACGTTCCAACACCCATGCAGTAAGGTACTTTGCCTCCCTTTAAGCCTCAACTGGAGAACAAAACCTAGAGGATTTAACTGCTTTCTCTTTAGCCCATGCTTTGGCTGTAGTATATTTGTAGCAGATAAGTAAAGCCCCCATTTTATGAACTATGGAGATTTCTCACCACTAAAATGAATTATAAGTTATAATAAATGGATAATTGAATGATATTGAATTGAATGATATTCATTGAAATGAATATGCTGATATAAGTGAACAGACACAGTGCTCTGACACATTGGAGCAATGACAGAATTATAATGTGTGGTGTGTGCAACTGAAGCATGGCACCCTCCCATCCTTTATTGCTATGTATATGAATAGTATTTCAGTAGTGCCGGTTCTCATCTAAATGTCGAGGTCTTCCCCAAGTAAAATATCAGCTCATAAAATTGCTATTTCTTAAAGAAGTCAGATATAATTTTAATCAAAAGTAAAGCTTCTTGCTCCAATACTAATGGCAATGAAAATGTGAAAGTCTTCCTAAAACCTGGCAAAACACATTCTTTGACATTTTTTTAAACAGAGTAATAGTTTTGCCACACATTTGAGGATTTTTTAAGTTATACATATGTGTGTATGTTCTGATGTGTTAAATATTTTTATTTCTCTGACCTTCTTCCCCCTAATTTTTCTCCCAGAAGATGTGTAGTTTACACTTCATTCTGATTACTGGGCTCTGTTCTAAAGTGACATTATTTAACTTCCTGCTAATGTAAAAAGATTCACATGGCCTTTCTTCTTTCCTTTTCTAATGAACCATTCTTTGCTAAGAATTGGAAGTCTTCTGCTTCTTTTTAATTGGAAGTCTTCTTCTTCTGCTTCTTGGTAAACTTGGTCTAGCTAGCTTTTGCAATTCTGTCCTTTGTGAATAGTACAGAAAAGAAGAAAGAAGTTGGGGTAATAAAAAGGATATTTAGGCAGAGGGATTAGAATGAGAACAGTGAGTTTCCCTTGTCCTGTGGTTGTTGAAGTAAATGCCAATCTCCTTATGCTTGATTTCATTTATTTCCTGTCTCACTGGTTTACAAAAGCCTGACTTTTCTCCTGGACAATAATCAAGTTATGGTCATGTGAACAGAGAACAGTAGTCATTTGTTTTACTATCAACTCTTTCCCCGTTTTCTTGGTTGGTGAAGTTATGATTTTCATCTCTGAACCTACATATAAAATCATAGTATTAGTATTTCCTAGAAACCACACTATGCCAGATTTCTATAATGCAAAAATTCTGGAAACATAATATCTTAGCACAATTATAATATTTAAAAACTTATATCTGAAAATCAGCAAAATATATAAGATGAACAAATTTAAAATGAGAAGATAGATTGGGAAGAAGAATATAATTTCCTGCACCTGTGTCTAGAATTAACACTCATTGCCTTACTTTCCACTTGGCACAAAGAAAGGTTTTTATAGGAAGATATAAACTAACGAAACTAGATGTTTTGTTAGATATATATTTCTTAGGGAGGTGAGAAGAGCCTTTCAGTAGAAGAGATTAGAAAAATTGAGTTCTCATAACTCTGCCTCAAACTCAAGGAATGACTTGAAGGAATGACCTTAGTTTCCTCAATTGCAAACTTCATTATTTAATATTTCTGTAGTATAACTGGATTTGAAAACATCCTAGCTAGCACAAGGAAAGGGAACTGTTTATCATGAATAACAACTTAAAGCTGTGTCCCATTGGTTTATTTAGAAAACTCACTGTTCAGTTGGGGTAACCACCTTTGAGGGAAAAATTTTTTTTTTCTCAAATTGTTTCCTCTTTAATATAATGAACCTTCTTCAGGAAACATTATCTATTGATGACAACAGCCCATTTGCCTGTAGCAAGTCTCTTTAACAATGCCTTGTAATGTAAAACTATTACCTGCTATGAATGCTCCAAGTAAGCATTGATTTGGGGGGTTGTAAATAATAAGGCTGTATAGATTAAATTAATTTAGCCTATGCCTTGTCTACATAGCATTTATTTCTTTAAGTACCTGTACTATTGCAGACCCTCAACTTACATTTTTAACTAAGTAAAGAACTATCAAGCATTTCACTTATAACCTGAATTTTTTTTAAAAAGCAAACTAACTCACAAACGTATTTATGTATATAGTATGTTTGTGTGTGTATAAATCTGAGGGTTTTTTAAATCACATATATTATCCTTGCTTTAAACTTGGGGAGCATCATTTTTTGTCATGACTATAAAGCAAAATTCTAGTCATGACAAAAAATGATGCTCCACAAATTTAGTCTAGTATGAAGCAAAATTCTTCAGATACAACTAGATTAGTAGAAGTGGGGCTTAAATGTGAGCAGGAGTTTGAGAAAAGGACTAGGCAATGTTTCTTATAGATGAGGTCAGAGAAGAAGAATAACATCCATTCTTCTGACCCTGGGTTAAATAAACCCACTGCTTCCGGACAGTGTTTCATACTCCAGTTAAGAAAAGACCAGGTGATTTTTTTTTAAATTTCAGATTAGTATGAGGGTACAAACATTTAGGTTATTTTGTTTTTGTTTCTAGGTAACGTTCACGTTCCAGAAGAGCCCTTCCGTCAGTGTGTGCTGAACACCCTCATATTATGCACATTAGGTGAGGTCTCACCAAGTGGTTTTATTTTCTCCCCTGCAAGTGAACCACTATTTCCAGACTATAGCGTTAAGATGATAATGTGTTAATTAACAGGCACGTGTGCTTTCTATGTCTGGTTCTTGAAAATCCCTTTGAATCTCATAAATTCTAGAGTTTGGGTTTTTATGGGGTTTTGATACTTTTTCTTTGATAATTTACTCCCTCTGCCTTCATTGTTCTAACAGAAACTCCTATTAGTTACATTTCCACTTTTTCTCTCCTATATTCCTTCCTTGTCTACTTTCTGATATGTGCTTACTGGCATAATCTTTCAAGGGCTCTGTTGAATATACAGGGTAGAGTTTTCCATGCTCTTATCTTTTCTCTATAATACTCTCTATTTTTTGTTTAAATAGCATCTTTTTTTCATGAGTGCACAGCGTCTCTGAAACTCATATTTTCTTGAGATTTTATTCCTTTCCCTCTTTTGTTTTAGCTTTTTCCTGTCTTAGTTCAGACTGCTATAGCAAAGTACCACTAACCAGGTGGCTTATAAACAACAGAAACTTATTGCTTATAGTTCTGAAGGCTGAAAGTCCTGTGCCAGGCTTCTAGCAAGGCCAAGTTCTATCAAGGACCATATTCTGGGTTGCAGACTGCCATCTTCTTATAAACTCAACTAGCAGAAAGAGCAATCCGAGTTTTTAAGTATTATTTGTATGTAAAAATGACAGCCTTTCCTTGTGTAAAGAAGTGAACCCAAGAAGATTAAAAACAATCTAATGTCTTTTTGGATTCTCTGTTCTTATCCACAAAGTGTTCTTTCTTAGTATAATTCTATAAAAAATTAAAAGTTCTTCTTCCAAAATTACCAAAGAAAAGAAAGAAATGTATATGTAGAAAGGCCTGTAGCAATAATCATTTTGTGCTTAAAGAGGTCTCATTTTTAGAGATTGTTTTTAGGTTCCCCCAAATTGTATGTAAAGTATTGTTTGTCATAATATGCATTTTAAATCAAGTTCTCAAAAAGATACATTATCCCAAAATGATTATTAATTACTGCTCTACTCCAATAAAGATCTTAGTCCAAGCTAGGGAAGTAATTTTCTATAATTAGATGTGGCTGGAACCTAAATTCCTAAGGCTGCTCATGCTAGTTTGCACTCAAATGTTAATTCCTGACAAGTAGATTGTGTTTCTTAAACTTACATTGTCTCTTGAACACACATTGCTGCTTTATTTGGTGCAAAGGAAAAGTTAGTTTAGAGAAATTTCAAAGACACCATTTCAATTTTAACATTTATTGCCACTAAAATTAGTGATTTAAGACTTGTATGACAAGAATTATTCCCCCAAATCCTTCAAAACAAAACTTTCTTAAACATGTGTGATGAAGGCCTAATTTCATTTTCATCTTCAGAAACAAAAATTACTTGTGTTTAATGCTGAACATTTGAACATCTACTAGAACTTAAAATAGGCAAAGAGGTGTACAGAACAGCACACTTGCTTTGAAATATAATCTTTAGTTTTTGAAAAGTCTTCTATCTGGGTTGAAATTAAGTGTGCTAATTTAATCACATAAATAAATTATGGTAAGAAAAATGTCAGTATTGCACATTAAGCCTGGACTAACTCAAATTTCCTTTTACTAGTTATTTCTGTCATGAGTTTTTATGAAAACTCTTTTTAACCTAAAAGGTGTCTCCAAAATGTACTGGTTATTAAATATGCTTTCAGAGCAAAATCTGCAGAAGTCTTGCATATTTCCCATCACTTTTTTCTGACTCACTTTCTTTTCACAGAAGGAAGAAGAATGAATTCCAAGGAAAGAAAGTAATACCTACAAGTAAATGTGCTTATGGTCATTCAATGCTGCATAATTTAGCATGCTTGGCTGCTAATGGTGAATTGTAGCAAAAAATAACAGTAGCATCTATCATGTTATATGTGGCAAGGCAAGTCCCATTGCTGATTTCAGCAATGCATTATATTTGTTAAATACCTACTAATTGATAAATATCTACTAAACAAAATCACTAAATTATATGAATACCTTAATTCTTAAGGTAGTAATGTGGGTTTTTTCCTCTGAATCAAGAACAGAACAGCCAGGGCACATAAACTGATAGGATTACACAGAGTGGTCTCAGCAGTGGCTTTAAACCCATAATTCCCTGTGCAAACTCAGGATACCAAGCAGTGCAACAATAGTATTCTTGACTCTGAACTTAAATCTGAACAAGTAATGAAATATTTCTTCTTGTGTAGAAAGTAAGATACAGGTTTTGCTATTCAGAAGTGTAACTACACTTTTGACATCTCCATCATAAACCAATGTGTGAGAGGTTAGGGAAATCTTGTATCTCAGTGCCTCCTGACACATGATGTCCTTTGTTCTCAAAGTGCAATTTAAACAGAGCATCTTAAAAAGCTGTGACCTAAAATAAATAGTGTTTGGGAAAAAGTGGATAAAATATAGAAGCCAAAATGCCTAAAAAGAAAAAAAGAGTTATTCACATATATGTCCCTTTATAATTTATGGTAGTGATATTTTCAATACTATGCAATAGTAACAGACTAAATAAATTGATAACAAACAAGGGCCTATTAAATCATCATGCCTAATGCATGCTCAGGGAGGGCATATTTACCTTGAGAAAAAGGAAGAAAGAAAAATACTAAAAATAGATATGATATTAACACCTGCACACAGTTCAGTCAGCATATAGTCTACAGACAACAGGTTTTGGTATAAGTAGTGAAAAAGATTAGATATCTTATCTACCTGTACCAATACAGAGTCCTGTGGTGCATTTTCAAACATTTAATACATTTGCCTGGAGCTTTTCCAAGCTAAAGCTACTCTGTTTATATACAACATAGGAAATGCAATCTGAGTTTCAATGAATTTTTAATTTTGTTCAATCTTGCATTGGTTCAACCAAAAACAATTTAAAGAGGACCATGGCTATAAGCCTCAGAGTGAATTCAGTTCCTCACTAGAGAGTTTTTGAATCTACTATAAAAATCAACAGTGTGCATCTAATAGTTTTCTTTTAATTTGAGGATTGAAAAGTGAATCATCACATCAAATGTTCTTTGGGGCTTCTTTGGTTTCCAGATTAAACATTTAATATGACCTGTCATCTTGCCACATTTTCTGCATTTCCATTTTAAATAATCATAAATAAGACAACCTTGCTACTGTTTGGCACAACATAGCTGTTTGACTCAGCTGAGTTGCACAGTCTTAGAAATTGCACACATTCCATCTTTAGACTCCTGGCTCATGAGAAAGTTCTTCAGCTGAATGATTCTTTATTGTATTCAAATCTTGTGCCATATGAATTGTTTTGGTTACTTAGTTTATGAAGAGTCTTGGAAATGGAATTGGGTCCACAACAGAAAACACCAACTGTTTTCCTGGAAAGAGACGGGGAGGAAATAGAAAATTAGGTGGAAAATTAGGCAAAGCATGACAAGAAGCATGCTTCAGAAGCATGGTTTAAGACAGCGGTCCCCAACCTTTTTGGCACCATGCACTGAATTCGTGGAAGACAATTTTTCTACTGACCAAGGGACAAGGGGGATGGTTTCAAGATGATTCAAGTGGATTACATCTCCACTTCAGATTATCAGGCAGTTTACAGTGGGGTTCCTCCTCCTGGGAGGATCTAATGTTGCTACTTATCTGACAGGAGGTGGAGCTCAGGCTGTGATACAGCAATGGGGAGTGGCTAGAAATAGAGATGAAGCCTCCCTTGCTTGCCGGGAGCTCACCTCCTGCTGTGGGGACCAGTTCCTTTACAGGCCCCAAACTGGTGCCAGTCCATAGCCCAGAGGTTGGGGACTTTGGGTTTAAGTTGTTAACACAGTTAATTTCTTGCTGTTTGACATATTGAAAAAAGTTCCTAATAATTTCCAAATGTAAACAACCAACAGGAATATGTTTTATTTGCCTTATGCTTTTCATACTAGAATTGAGGATAATTCAAAGAATGTAACTATGAGCAAAAATTTACGTATTATTGGGCAGTGACTGATCAATCTGTTTGGTATTTTTGGTACATGCCATTGGTGAAATCAGAAGCCCTATCAAGAGCAGCAACCGATAGATGTAAATTGCTAAACAAGTGACTTATGACTAGATGTGTAGCCCACACTGAACCATGTCAATTCTTCTTTTATTATTAATAGATACCGTATATGTATTTTTCTAACATTCCACATGGATTTGCATGAGGAGTGATGAATAAAGAGAGAGAAAAGTCATTGCTAGTTTGAAAGAATGTTTTTAAGTGAATAATTTATAACCGCACTGAAATAGAAGTATTAATCTGGATCCATTTTCTTTTTATTTATGCATTGCAATAATTGTGGAAAAAAAAGCCGTTTTTATTATTCTGTAACATCAAATTTAAGTAGTTAAATAATACATATTCCTAACAAATAGACTAAATAAATCCCAGGAAATGAATAGTATTTCAAATTAATCTTTCCCCAATGTTTGCTGATTTGCATTGAATTCTTCCTAGGCTATGAAAAATTAACATTTCATATCAAATCTTAGACAAATATGATGTCTTAATTATCTCAGAATTGGTGCTGAATAAAAAATAGTAAATACATACCAAAAATTTATAATAAATACTGAAAAAAAATATTTTGTTAAAACTTTTCACTTAAAAAAATGAAAAAAAGGGCCATGAAAGTAGAACTTTTACTTGCAGCATGACAGAGTAATTTATCCTTTAAAAGAAAACTTTAAAAAAGCAACAATATGACAGATCCCCCCCATAGTTGATCACCTCCTTAAGGTGACCTAATTTTCATAGAAATTTTACATGTACCACATGTAGGTATCAGTAAAGTAGTTCTGGGTCCTTATGTTGACCATCTCTGTATATTGACCAGTTTGTTACAGTCCCTCTCATGGTCAGCTTATAGAGGTTCCACTATATATGAAACAGGTATTTTCAGTCACTGGACAAAAGGCAGTGCAGAAAAATGATACCTGAAAAGAAATGAATAAAAACCCAAGCCTTTATTGCCTCTGCTTATTCCCTGGAGGCAATCTATATGCTGCAGTATAGACAGGAGAAACTCAAGCAGACTGGTGGCCTCCATGAGTTCAACAAATGGAGTTTATGGAGTCCAAACCAGCTAGAATTTGTTGAGCAGAATATGAAAGAGAAGGGGGGATCTGTAGAAAGAAGCTCTGGAAATCTCTAGAAAGGTGCACTCAAATTTTGGCTTATTAATAATCCGCTCATGTGAGAAAGGAATCAACAGACCAAACAATAGCCAGAGTCTGCACAGAGCTGCTAATAACTTGTATTCCACAAACTGGAATGGAAAGTCCTATAATATAAGGGGGCAATGGTTAGTAGTCTTAGAAAAGTATAAGTATCACCTTATCTAAAAAGGAAAAAGAGATGTTGGTAAAATGAGCCTTAAACTAAAAGCTGCTCTGGAACTGCATTAACAAATCTCTTTTTATTATTATTATTATTAAGTCTTTCGTACATTGATACATTTATGCCATTATAGGATTCAATGTATTGATTGTTTGTACAAATTGGAATGCTTACTACCTATTAAACAACATAACCTTCACCACTTTTACTGCTCCGTAGGTGTGGTCCCCCTACCGACCCTCCTTCCACTGACCCACCCCCCTCCTTTCCCCTCTCCCTCCCTTTCCCTCCGTTATCCTAGGGGATAGTTGTGTTTCATTTTTCATATGCAATTGTGAGTGTGTACTGAGTACACTGGATATTTTTTTCCCATTCCTGAGATACTTTACTAAGAAGAATATTTTCTAGCTCCATCCATGTAAACATAAAAGAGGTAAAGTCTTCATTTTTTTTAATGCTGCATAGTATTCCATGGTATACATATACCACAATTCTTAATAGCAAGTCTTGCAAAGATCAAATTGAACCCAAGTAACACAATTGCATGCCAAAGCAAGTCCAACACCTTTGACAAGAATAAAAAAATTTGGCATCTAATATACAAAGTTAGAAATATATATCATTTGATCAAAAATTACCAGGAATGTAACAAACAAGATATGAGCTACAATTAGGAGTGCTACAGGCTGAATTGTTTCACAATCAAATCCATGTGTTGAAGCCCTAATTCCCAGTACCTCAGGAGGTGACTATATTTGGATACACCCTCTAAAGAGGTGATTAAGATAAAATGAGGCTATCAGGGTAGGCTCTAGCTCAGTTTTACTAGAGTCTTTATAAGATGAATAAATGTGAACACATAAGATGAAAATGGGGTTGTGCATGGGGTTCTAGACACTAGAACTATGAGAAAATAAATTTATGTCATTCAGTTTACCTGTTTGTGGTATATTGCTATGGTAGCCCTCACAAACTGATATAAAAAGTCAGATCTATTCATAGAAACAGGACAAGAATGACAGAGATAAAAAGATTATCAGACATGATCATTGAAACAATGATGATATATATGCTTTATATAGTCTAAGAGAAGATAAATGGAAGAATTTTAAAAAGGCCCAAATAGAACTTAAAGAGATAAAATGCAATACTTGAAATGATAAATACAGTGGATGGGTTAAGAAAAGGACAGGTACTGCAAAAGAAAAGGTAAGCAAACTTGAAGACAGAAAACTGAAACTTACAGAGAATGAAGACTGGGACCAAAAAAAAAAAAAAAAAAAAGAGTGAATAGACCTTACCAAGGAAACTTATGATAAAATGCTGAAAACCAGTAAGGACTTGGAGAAAACATATAGAGGAGAAAGATACATGAGAAATTATAAACAGAATATAAAAGATAAGAATGAAAGTGAACTTCTTGTCATAACCTATGTAAGTTAGAAAGCAATGCTTCAAAGAACTGAAAACTAAAATAAAATGTCAACTATTCTATAACAAGCAAATTTTATGCTAAACAAAAATGTCTTTCAAAAATGAAGATGAAATAAGAACTTTTCAAATAAATGAAAGCTGAAGAATTTACTACACAGCAGTATAAGGTATAGTAAAGGAAATAAGAAAGAAGGAAAATAAAATCGATGGAAATTTGATCTACTCAAAGGAATGAAGAGCACCAAATAGTAAACCTGTGAGTAAATATAAGATGTATATCTGTCTAACTTCTAATCTCTTTACCATCAAATTGATGTTCAAAACAAGCAAAAATAATAGAAGAATGAAGTTTAAAGCATATGAGGCCAATTACGTACGAACTCATCCTAGAAAAAAGTGCTACATACCTTTTGCCTACATATTACTGTGGTCACCTTCAAAGTACTCGTTTTCTGGAATCACCATCAGAGATATTGTAGTATGGCACACGAAAACAGAAAACAGACCTTACTGAGTTGTTCATACAGTGCTGCCAATGTATGCGCCGAGTGGCAAGTTCATGATCTTAATTTTCAGTCTTCATAGGATGACAGCTCTCTGATAGTCATTCCAGTAAAAGACTCCCAAATTTGCTTTGAAGGGTGGAGTAGGAACTTGTGTCAGTGCTTAGCTTCCCAAGATAGGTACTTTAAAGGTGACCATAGTGATAATCAGCAATGAGGTACACAGCACTTTTTCTAGGCTGAGTTCACAAACTTAATTATCAGATCTCTTACATATAGGTACAATGAATGGCATCAATAGCAAAAGGGACAAAGAGATGGAGGTATGTGAAGAGGTTTAAGATTGTTTCAAGTAGACCATGATAAGCTAATGGTGTACAATGTAAGCCTAGAAAAAAGTTTCTCCAATTTTGGCTTTATCATGATTATTTTAAGGATGTCATAAAACACAGATAGCTAGGTGGGCTTTATCCCTTGAGTTTCTGATTTGGAAGATCATGGATAGGGCTCAAGAATTTGCTGTTCTAACTAGTTTCCAGTTGAGTGTGCAACCTATGCAGTTTGTGAACCAATGGCTCAAAGTATTTACTAATAGGACACAAACAAACACAGAATTATGGCTAATATGTTAATATTGAAGAAGAAAACAATCATAAAAAATTCAATTAATCCAAAGCAAAGTAGAAAATGGAAAAAAAAAAAAAAGAACAAATGAGGGTGGCGCCTATGGCTCAAAGGACTAGGGCACCAGCCCCATATGCAGGAGGTGGCAGGTTCAAACCTAGCCCCGGCCAAAAACTGCAAAAAAAAAAAAAAAAAGAACAAATGTGATATTAGAAAGAAATAGTAAATTGCTAGATTTAAACCCAATAATTTTATTAATGTAAATAGTCTAAAAGCTTCAAGTAATCAATATACATGAAGCAAAACCTGATAGAACTTCAAAGGCAGATAAATCCTGAATTATAGTTGATTTCAACACACCTCTCTCAATAATTCATACAAAAATAGAATGAAATTCAGTAAGTATATTGAAAACTTGAACATCACTATCAACTAATTGGAGCTAATGGACATTCACAGAATGCTCTATCTAAAATTGATGGAATATCGATTTTTTCACATGCATGTAGAAAATTCACCAAGATAGATCATATTCCAGGCAATAACATAGGTGTCAATAAATTTTATCTGATTAAAATCACAGAGAGTAATCCCAATTGAACTAGAAATCAAGAACAAAAAAGACATCTGGAAAATTCTGACATATTTGGAGATTAAAAAATATGCTTTTCAATTTTTTATGATTTTGGAAGAAAATGCATACAAATTTATTTTACATGTATATCTCGGATCCTCCAGTATGAAGATTCAATTCCCAGTGAGTTTTAGAATCTTATATGCCTTTCTTGTAAAATGGGAGAAGGGGGAAAGAGGTATTCTTAAACAACAATGTACTTCTAAATAACCCATGAGTCAAAAAAAATATATATAACATGGAAAATTAAAAATGTTTTGAACTGGATAAAAATGAAAACAAATCATATCACAATTTGTAAGCTGTAGCTAATATAATGTTTAGAGAAAAATTTTGTAGTATTAAACATTTTTATTAGAAAATAAAGATCTTAAATCAATAACTTAAGATTCCACTTTAAAAAATTAGGAAAGAAAGAGCTACTGAAATCCAAAATAAACAGAAGGAATAAAATAAGAAAGAAATATGAAAATACATGGTCTTATACTTAATACAATTTGAGTTACTATTAAAACTATCATATAACTTTCATTAAAATGAAAACAGTGTGAGCCATTTGTTTGTTTCTTCCTATATATTCTCTGTCAACATGTATGATGACAATAAAATATCATTATTTTCTTGCTTAGCTTTGTTGGACAATTATAAAGTTAGTTTTGCAAGCTTTCCAAATTTTCTAAAGGCACCTCTAAAGGCATACTCTTAAATGATGATAATCACATCGTTTTTAAAGCACCAAGGGATATAATGGGCTTTTGTTTTGTTCTTACATTTTCTTTACAGATGTTAATTAATTTAACTTGACAATCCTTTTTTAGGTATGATTGAGGAATTCTTAATGTCACTTTCACTAACTCAATGAAATCCTAAACCTTTTTTTAAGATCTGCAATTACCTTTTGCAATCCACTTGTACTAAGTTTGCATCAGATTGCTGCAATCGAATAATCATTTGGAGATTTGTCTATGAGAACTTTGATGAGATGGGTGGAGACAGGCTCAGAGACAAACTAAACATTGTCTAGGGGTTGATGCTGGGAACTATTTCCACAAATGTTTAATATACTTGTTTATATTTTCCTATTATATCAATACTTGCTTTTCTATGTAGATTTGTAACTGAAATCTCAGTGAGAACTTATAGTCTCCACAGAGCTTTAGTCACTCTTTGTATTATGGACCCAGAAAATTTGAGTGACTTAACCCAGGGACATAAGGGTAAATATGAGAAAGTCCAAATCTAGGTCCTTAATTTGTATATTTTTTGTTTTGTTTTTGGAAAATGCTACAAAGCAGCAAAATAAAGACACAGTTTCAAACATTTCATCCAATCCCAGAATAGTAATTCTCTATGAAAAAGGTCACATAAAGTTCAACCTTTCTCTCTTCCTTTGCATAATATATGAACTCAACAGCTTAAAATATGATATACATGTTTTATACCAAATAATAGGAAACTAAATTGGGTTAGCTATAATAAATTTCTGACATTATAATATACTAAATGGTTTGCATAGTAATATTTGGAATATATCTTTAAGTTTTTAAAAAATAGTTATTGATGGTTTTAGTAAATTACAGTTAACATTCTACAGCGACACACACAGAGAACTTAAGAGTTTTTGGCAACACCTCACTGCACACTCTCCTCCCGAAGAGGGATATAATAAAATAAAATTGCCATTTTTTTATTTGAAACAAGCTGAAAATGCCCTGCTATAAAACACAATGAACCTTCAGTAAGAAGTTTTTGTTAAATCATTATATTTTAGGGTCAAAGCTTCTTCATTTCTAAAATAATGGTGAAGGCAGGAAGACTTCAACAGCTCTTTCACTTTTTTCCTTTTCTTTCTTTCCTTTTTTTTTTTTGTCAGATAGAGTCTCACTTTGTCTCACATAGCTCACAGTAACCTCAAACTCTTGCCTCAGCCTCCCACGTAGCTGGGACTATAGGCGCCTGCCACAACTCCCCGCTATTTTATAAGAGATGGGGCCTTGCTCTAATTCAGGCTATCCACCTACCTTGGGCTCCCAAAGTGCTAAGATTATAGGTGTGAGCCACTTGCCCTGGCCCTCGTTCACTCTTCATAATCATGTAATACCATTACATAATTAATTTTCTGAATTTAAAAATCTCATATAAAAAAGCATTCACTATCAAAAATGTATGGAAAGCCTAAGTTGATTCATCCTGGATTTGGTAGATGAAAGGTGGCTTTACTGATAATCTAGCTAATAGACGAAAAATAAACTAACTGAAAGTAAGAGAAATAAACCCTCAGAACAACTTCTTTGTTTTAATTAAATACCAGTGTCAAAGACCTTATCTCTTAAGAGTTTCCTTTTCTTAGCCTTGAAGAGCCCTAAGCTGATAGTAGGGGTGGGAGCTCCCCACTAGAGCTCTCTACCTCAGAAATACATCTGTTTCAAGCATTCAGATAGGCTGTCCATGCCAAGAAAAAAATAATAAAAAGCACCTGCAACAGCTACACCACTTCTGTTATCAGTCTGTTAAAGCAAAGAAAGAAAAAAAAAAGAAAGAGAGCCATTTTTACCCTTTACAAACATCCAGCAGCTTTTCCTCAGAAGCGGCACTCCTTCATGCCTCCCTTTTGTCTATCTCTTTGTATCCCTCCCTCCCTCCTCTTCTTCCTTCCTTCCTTCCCTCCTCCTCCCTCATTTTCTTTCCTCCTCCCTCCCTTCCTTCCTCCCTTCTTCCAGATCTTCCTCCCTCCCTCTCTCTATTCTTTCTTTGCTTTATTTCTCAGGAAAATTAAATAGTTTCTTTCTAAAACTATTCTACTCCTGGTGTGAGAAATCTTTCTCCAACCCACAGGATGAGCTCCTTCTGAGTCCCCACCCAACAGAAGAGCAGAACCTAAATATGCAAATTGTTTGAGCCAGCAATTATGCTTCAGAGATCCTTAGTTATTACAATACTTTAATTTGAAAAAGCAAGCGTACAAAGATAATTACCACAGATCTCTTTGTAACAGTAAAGAACTAGAGGTAAACTAAATGTCCATAATTAGGGTAGTAATGGTCATGTTATCCATATTTCAGAATACTGTGAGGTATGAATTACCTACGGTCACTATATGAGTTCATCATTTAAAAGTAAGCTGAAGAATTATATACTATAAATTCAATTTTGGCCCTCAAATTAAGGCTTACATTTAAACATGTATGTATATATGTACATATGTACATAAAATACATATACTGTTTACATATACTTTCATAAATACACACACACACAAACTTATAAAAGCTTCCTTTGTATTCTGCAGAATATACTAAATTAATAATGCCTACTGATTTAATACCTAACCACTTTCTGAAAATTAAAAAGTGTTGCCCAACATACAGTATTAAAAAGTTTGATTTATATGTCTCTCTTCCCAATATTTATCTCCATTTGTTCTTTGAACAATTTATATGCATGAGATTAACCAAAATGCTGCTTTTTAAATGAAACCTTCCATTCGAATAGTGCTTTTTGTCCAGTTAATGAGACCTTAAGATGTTGATTAATTCTTTTCCTAAGTACACTATTTAAAAATTCTTTAGGCAGTGCCCATAGCTCAGTGGGCAGGGTTCTGGCCACATGTACCTACGGTGGCATGTTCAAACCTAGCCTGGGCCTGTTAAGCAACAATGACAATTGCAAATAAAAAATAGGCTAGAGTTGTTGTGCATGCCTGTAGTCCCAGCTATGTGGAAGACATTGCTTAAGTCCAAGAGTTAGAGGGTTTATTTTAAGGAAATTTTATTTCCTTAAAATAAAATTCCTTTAAAATATAATACATTCCAGGTAGCTGCCCCAGTAAACACATGAAGCAAAAGTGTTGTAGGAAATGTCAACAGCAAGTGGTGCACATCTGCTTTTCTTAAACTACCTCTCTGTCTCCATAAAAAGAACAAAACACCAAAAAAGAAAAAAAATTACACTAAACTGCACTAAAACATGAACCATATAGCAAATGGGAATTCTTAAGAATTCTCTGAAGGTCTTCTGGATATATACCTAGTAGAGAATGGATCAATAAATTGTCATATATGTATACCATGGAATATTATGCAGACTTAAAGAAGGATGGAGACTTTACCGCTTACATGTTTACATGAATGGAGCTGGAATATATTATTCTTAGCAAAGTATATCAAGAATGGAAGAAAAAGTATCCAGTGTATTCAGTCTTAATATGAAACCAATTTATAGCTTTCTTATGGAAGCTATAACCCAATTATAGTCTAAGAAGAAGGAGAAAAGGGAGAGGAAGGGGAAGGGAGGGGGGTGGGTGGAGGGTGAATAGTTGGTGGAACCACACCTATAGTGCATCTTACAAGGGTACATGTGAAATTTACTAGGTGTAGAATATAAATGTCTTAACACAATAACTATGAAAATGCCATGAAGGCTATGCTGACCAGTTTGATAAAAACATTTCAGATTGTGTGTAAAACTAGCACATTGTACCCCATGATTGCATAATGTACACAGTTACGATTTAAAAAAAAAAAAAAAGAATTATCTGAAGGAACCAACAATCCCAACCTATTAATGATGCTCTCATGTTTGGGGATTTGGTTTCAGAATTAAGCAAAAAAATCATCAAAGTTTTCAGCAATATACTATGAAAATGAATAAAAAATGTCTTATCAGAGGTCAGTAAATTCTATTAAAGAGAAACATTAATAGCTGAGGGGTGCGTAGCAAGAGCCAGGTGAGTATAATAAGATCATCACATCTGAAATGGGTGATACTACAGAAAGATGGGAAAGGAATTCAGACTTTTTTTCCTGAAGTTCATCTTAACTAACTCCTTGAATATTATAAAGGACCTCTACTTAGTAAATAATGCTTCCCTCTTCATCTCAAAACTATTTCATTAAGGAAAGGGAAAGATTATAGAAGTGGTTTCAAACATGGCTGTAATCTGAACGACAAAGGTAACTTTATTCCTTTTTTATATTTTCCTTCTCAGGTACTATTCCATAATTTCTGAAACAAAATCTTTGCAGGGGACATCCTGAACCAGTGATTCTGTCAATAAATAATAACCTTTCATGACTTCATAAATTTGGTTTTTAATAAAATCTACTTAAGCTGGCCATGACATTTATAATCAAATATCCTTTGATATTTAACAAAATATACTTCAACAATTATAAAGTGATCAGCTATATGCTAATAATTGCAATAACTCAAGACAGAAGTAAACATTAATACTCAAACCTTATATTCACAGAAAGTTTTGAAAATGAAATAGACTTTTTGAAACTTATTCTTGTAGCAGAAGTATAGTTTAGCAATGAAAGTACAGGTAGTCTAAACATAAAAATGTATTGAATTTTGATAAAATACTATGCATAAATGGAATAAAAATTTAAGATCAAGGAAAAATAAGAATAATGTAAAATTTCCATTTCCAGCTGCTAAAGAAAGAGCTTATTTGTGTATATTTATAATAAATGAGGTTGGTATCACATAGCCATGATATTTATATCCTAGTATATATAAACTAGTAATTAATATAAATAAATAAAGGAATTTCTTTAATTATAAAACATTGACATCTCCACTATGTTAGAAATTACATCTTTTGGAGCTATGATGAAACTATTTAGATGTAAATTTAAAAATATATGAATGGGTATATAGCTTTCAAATTCTGTTTTTTCTCATAGATCATTGCCCCACATTCTGGTAAGTTTACAAAAGATAAAGTCTGTGCTATAAAATGACTGATTTTCCTTGAACAGTAATTTCTTCAGATCACAGACACATAGTCCATAAAATCAAGATTCTTTACAAAATTGTATTTTAAAAAAATTTGTATGTGGAAGTACTCCTTGTTTAAAGACTATATTATAATGAAGAGTTCTTTTAAGGGTATACATTCTGCTGAAAAGGTGCAAAGATTTGATTTTTAAATGTATTCATTGTTAGAATTATTTGTGAAGTTCCCTTAACAACATGATTTTGAAAAACTTTCCCATGATCACCTGATGTATGCTACAGTAATGAATACCATTTTCAACATGGTTCTACAAAAATTTATAAACAAGTAGAAGAGGCTAGTTCATATATTGGCATTGCAATACCAGCTTAGCTTTCTCCTTTGACAGTGACAGAGTATTTAAGTGACTTTGTAATTTGTAAATCCACTGTTGGTGGTCTGTCTTTGAAAACTTCACACAATGATTTGGAAATACTTTAATTTAATCATTAGCCACATGTTAAATTTTACCAGATATAATATACTTACCCTCTGTTACATTTTGCTATTTCATCAAACAGAAGTTTCCATCGAGGACGTCCAATGTGCAGTCTTGAATTCAGTGCATGATATTTTTCTCCAATTATCTTCTGCCAAAAAGAAAGCACTATATTATTCACAGATTCGGGTAAATAACTCATTTATATAATAGGATTTCTGCTGGTTTGTAGCAATTTCCTACCAAATTGCTGTGACATAAAGAATATAAGCATCAAATGGCAACGTATTAAGTATGATCATTTCTACATATCATTTCCTTCCTCATTTCCTTCAAAATCTATTATCTCCTGAATGCCATTCTTATAAATGGCTGATTTTCCTAGACTTCATTTAGTTGCTTCATTTTTCAAAACCCACAATGTAAGACAAAGAATGCATTCTGATTGCTCACTTTCAAAAAGGCTCAGCACATAACCTTCATTGAAGTATTTTGCATCATGAATAAACTTGTCATATTTGGCTCATTATATGAATAAAATATTATAAACTGTCATGATAAATTTGGGGAAATGACTCTAGATAACATAACCCAAGACAGCAGGGCTACGAACGTGGACTTATCAAAAAATGGCCATTATTGGGCTGGTATCTGCAATTAAGAGAACATTATAAGAACAATATTGCCAAATGGAAACCTCCAGCAATTGTCTCTGCACGAACACCTAATTCAACAACTATCCACACAAGCAAGCACCATTAGAAGAACCAAAAATCAAGTGAGCAATCATACAACCTGATTTTAACATAACAAGGAAAAAGATACTGAAGAAGGTAGAAAAGATAATCTCGCATTTCCAACATGCCGACTTCTCTATCCCCAGCAGTGCTGTACCACCACGCTGAGTGGACATTCTCTGTGTGCCCAGTGGAGGGATAGCAAAATAATCATGGAGCTTTGAATTGAAACTCAAGGCCATCAGGGGAACATGGCACAGTACCATGAGGAGAGCATTTAGACTAGCCCTGCCAGAGGGAAATCATTCCCACCCAGAAACTTGTTTTGGCCAGCCTCACTACCAGCCAACAAAAAGTGGACTGGGGCCTGGAATAATTATGTAAAGCAGTCAAGCCACAGAGGCTTCAGGCCTTGGGCAATTCTTACAGCTGTGTTGGCTCAGAGCTACAGGACTTAGAGTTCACAAACCCAGTGAGATATCAGTGGTGGTGGCCAAGTCAAGTGCCTGTGTCACCCGCCTCTCCCCAAATACAGGCAGTATGACCTAAAGAGTATTCTTTCACTTGGGGAAAAGAAAGGGAAGATTTCAGAGGACTTTGTTTGGCAACTTGGGTACCATCTTAGCCACAGTAAAGTACAAAGCAGAACTGGATCCAGGTCTTAGTTCTTTCATGGCACTTTTGAGATCCATTCTGGCCCAGAAGAAAATATGTTTCCCTTAAAGGAAGGACTCAGTTCTAACAAGATTCACCACTTGGTGATTAAATAGCCCTTGAACTTCGAACAAACATCAGAAGTAGCTAGGAAGTAATCACCATGGGCTTTTAGAGAGAATGAGTTGGCTTCAGGTGTGATCTGAAACAGTCCTAGCTGCAGTGGCCACAAAGGAATACGTGTCACTGCTCCCGCAACTCCAGCAGCCTAGCACAGAAAGTGATGGAAGAGAGAAATAGACTTTACAGAGTAACCCATGGAGTTCTCCCATATCTTACCCAAGTCCACCAAACTGGCACCAGGAATCTGCAAGAATCGTATCATTACTGGGCTTGGGACACCCCCTATGCTGTTATGGCTACAATAACCAAAGATCTAGGCTCACAGCACTCAATTCCCTTTGAATATCTGGAAAGTTTTCTCAAGAAGAACTGGTACAAACAAATCCAGACTGGAAAGATTAAAATAAATACCTAAGTCTTCAATGCTCAGACATTGACAGATATCCATAATCATCAAGAATATCCAAAGGAAAAAAAACGAAAAAGAATAATCTCATATAATGAACTAAATAAAGGTACAGTGACAAATCCTATAGTGATAGAAACATGTGAGCTTTTAGACGAAAAATTCAAAATATGTGTCCTAAAGAGGCTCAATGCTTCAAGATAACACAGAGAAGGAATTCATAAGTACAGCAGACAAATGTAGCATAGAGGTTGAAATAATTTTTAAAAAGGCAGAAATTCTGAGGCTGTAAAATTCACTTGATAAACTAAGAAATTAATCAAGTGTCTCAACAGCAGAATTAATCAACCAAAGGAAAGAATTAGTGAGCTTGATAATAGGCTATTTCAAAATAGAAGAGAAAAACAGAGAATAAAAAAGAATGCCACACACCTACAAAATATAGAAAATAGCCTTAAAGGGAAAATTCTAAGTGTTATTGGCCTTAAATAGGGATAGAGGGTAGACTGGTATAGAAAGTTCATTAAAAAAGAATGACAGAGAAAATTCCAAACCTAGGGAAAGATATCAGGTACAAGAAAGCTATAGAACACCCAACAAATTTAACCCCAACCATAGTATCTCAAGGAACTTAATAATGAAGCTTCCAGTGGTCACAGGTTAAAAAAAAATCTTAAGAGAGGTAAGTAAAAAGAAAAAAATAACATATAAAAAAGCCCCAATATGTGGGGAAATAGTGAAAACCTTATAGGCCAGGACAGAGTAGCATGACATATTCAAAATGCTGATGGAAAATAACCTTAACTCTAGAATATTATATCCTGCAAAAATATCCTTCAAACATGAAAGAGAAATAAATTTGACTTTCCCAGGATAAAACAAGCACACAAACAAACAACAACAAAAACAGGGATTTCATCAACACCAGATCTGTCCTACAAGAAATGCTAAAACATGTTCTTTAATTTGAAAAAAAGAGGCATCAATGAATAATAAGAAATTATATGAAGGTATAAAGCACTCAAGTAACAGTAAGAATAGAAATTCAGAATACATTACAGCTATAAATGTGCTGTATAAACTGCTTATATCTTGAGAAGGAAGACTTAAAAAAAATGTTAAATTACAGCTTTTTGAGAGCTTGCTGGTAAAGAAAGATTACTGAAAACAATAAAAAATTAAAAAGTGAAGAGGAAAGAATTTCTATTATATTTCTCTATGATTATTTGTTTGTAAGAAGACATCTTATTTTTAAAAGTTTTTTAAAAGTTATTTTTATTAGTTATAAAATCCTTTTGGTAAGCCTCTACATAACCTCAGTCAACAAAACAAAACAAAAACTATGGCAGATACACAAAAACTAAAAAGCAAAAGTTGAAACACACTCCCAAAGACAGTTACTTTTAACAAATGAACATAGAGGATAAAAAGGAAAATCACAAAGGAAAGAGAGGAGCAAAAGGAAAATCACAAAACAGCCAGAAATCAAATAACAACATGGGAGTAGTAAATCCTTACCTACACCTCACTGAATGTGAATGGATTAAATTCTCCAATCAAAAGACATAAAGTGGCTGAACAGATTAAAAATAATAAGACTAACCCATATATTGTCTTTAAGAAACTCACCGAACATATAAAGACACATACAAACCAAAACTAAAGAGTTTGGAAAGATATTTCATGAAATGGAAGCCATAAAAAAACAGAAGAAGCTATACTGTAGTAGAGCAAATAGATTTCAAGACAAAAACTGTAAAAAGAGATAAAAATATCATTGTATAATGATAAAGGGATCAATTCAGCAAAAGGACATAACAATTCTACGCATATACACACCCAACACTGAAGCACCCTGAAACACAGTGCAAATATTATCAGAGTTAACGTGAGAGATAGACTCCAGTACAGTAGCTGTTGAAGACCTCAACACTCCACTTTCAGTCCTGGACACATCACTCAGAGAGAAAATCCAACAAAGCAACACTGGAATTAACCCACACGACAGAACAAATAGATCTAATATATAACCACAGAACATTTCATCCAACAGCTGCAGAATTCACATTCTTCTCCTCAGTTCATGGATCATTCCAAAGGACAGACAGTATGTTAGGCCACAAAACATATTTTAAAAATTTCAAAAAAAGGTAGGTCGCCGGTCCCATATGCTGGAAGTGGTGGGTTCAAACCCAGGCCCAGCCAAAAAAAAGAAACCTATGAGATAGGGCAAAAGCAGAAATTGGAGGAAAGTTTATAGGAATTAGTGCCTACATCAAATAAGTAGAAAAGCTTAAAATAAACAACCTAATTGTGCATCTCAAAGAACTAGAAAAACAAGAGCAAACCAAATCTAAAATTAGTAAAGGAAAAAAAAAATAAAGATTAGTGGAGAAATAAGTGAAATTTAAACCAAAAAAGAAGAAAAGATCAATAAAACAAGAAGTTATTTTTTTGAAAAGATAAACAAAATTGACATGCCTTTAGCCAGATTAAGAAAAAAAAGATGGAAAACTCAAATAAAATAAGAGATGAAAGTGGTGGCATTACAACTGATATTACAGAAATCCAAAGGATCATTAGAGACTAATATGAGCCACAATATGCCAATACATTGGAAAACCCAGAAGAAATGGATAAATTCCTAGACATGTAAAACTTACCATGAATGAACCAAGAAAAAAATTCAAAACCTGAATAAACCAATAAAATATAACAAGACAGAAGCAGTGATAAAAAGTGTCCCATCAAAGAAAAGCCCAGGACCCTAAGGCTTCATTGCTGAATTCTTCCAAGCATTTGAAGAACTAATAATAATCCTACTTATACTATTCCAAAAAATCAAGGAGAAGGGGATGCTCCCAAACTCATTCTGTAAGGCCTATTTCGCCCTGATATAAAAAACAAATAGACACAACAGCAAAGAAAACTACAGGCCAATATTGCTGATGAACATAGATGTAAAAACTCTTTAAAAAATACTAACAAATTGGATTAAAAAACACATTAAAAAGATTATTCATCATAATCAAGTGGGATTCATCTCAGGGATGCAAAGATGGTTCAACGTACAGAAATCAGTCAGTGTGACACATCATATCAATAGAACAAAGGATAAATACCATATGATCATTTCAATTGATGCTGAAAAAGTCTTCAGTAAAATTCAGCATCTCTGGACGGGTGTGGTGGCTCTGTAATTCTAGCACTTTGGGAGGCCAAGGCAGTGGACTGCCCTGAGTTCACAGGTTCAAGACCAGCCTGAGCAAGAGAGAAACACCATCTCTAAAAATAACCGGGCATCATGGTGGGTGCCTGTAGTCCTAGCTACTTGGGAGGCTGAGGCAAGAGAATCACTTGAGGCCATGAGTTTGAGGTTACTGTGAGCTATGATGCCACAGCACTCTGCCAAGGGTGACAAAGTGAAACTCTGTCTCAAAAATATAATAATAATTCAACATCTCTTCATTACAAAATCACACACACACACACACACAAAAACCAAACCTGGGGGGTAGAAAGAATTTAATTCAACATAATAAAAGCCATCTATGACAAATGCACATGTAGTGTTATACTAAATGGGGAAAAACTGAAAGCCTTCCTCTACGATCTGGAACAAGACAAGGATGCCCATTATCACCAGTATTTTTCAACATAGTACTGAGAGTTCTAGATAGAACACTCAGAGAAGAGAAACAAATAAAGGGCATCCAAATTGGAAAGGAAGGAATCAAATTATCCTTTTTTTGCAGATGGTATGATCTTATATCTGAAAAAGCCTAAAGCGTTCCCTCAAAAACAATTAGAACTTATAAACAAATTCAGTAAAGTTTTGAGTTACAAAATTAATGTACAAAAATCTGCATTTCTATAAGCCAACAGTAAATAATCTGAGGAAAAAACAAAGAAAGTAATCCCATTCACAACAGCTACAAATAAAATAAAGTATCTTAGAACAAACTTAATCAAAGAAGTAAAAGATCTCTATGATGAAAACTACAAAACATTGATGAAAGAAGTTTAAGTGGATACAAAATTGGAAAGATATCCCATGCTCATGAATTGGAAGAATCAATATTGTTAAAATGTCTATAAGGCCCAAAGCAATCTACAGATCCAATGAGTCCTCATCAAATTACCAATGACATTCTTGACAAAAGTAGAAAATGAAATCCTAAAATTTATATGAAACCACAAAAGATCCATGTGAGTCAAAGATATCCTGAAGAAAAAAACAAAAACTGGAGGAATATTAATCGATTGCAAATATATACTATAGAACTGTAGTAACCAAAATAACTAGTTACAAACACACAGACCAACGGAGCAAAATGGAGAATCCAGAAATAAATCCACACATCTATAGCAAAATTATTTTTGACAAAGGTGCCAAGTACATACAGTGGGGAAAGGAAAGTCTCTTCAGTAAATGGTGCTGGTACTGGATATCCATGTGCAGAAGAATGAACTAGAACTATCCTTGCAATATATAAAAACCAAATCAAAATGGATTAAAGATTCAAGGCTGTGATACAAACTATGAAACAACTAAGATAAAACATTGGGGAAACACTTTGTACATTGGCATAGGAAAGTCTTCTGGGGTAATACCCCCAAAGCACAGGCAATCAAAGCAAAATTGGACAAATAGGCTCAGATCAAGGTAAAAAGCTTCTGCAGAATAAACAAAACAATGAAGTAAAGAGACAACCCATAGAATGAGAGAAAATATCTGCAAAATATCTGACAAGGGATTAATAGCTATATTATATAAGGAATTCCGATAACTTGATAGGTAGAAATAAAATAATAGGATTAGAAATGGGCAAAAAATTCGAATAGACATTTTTCAAAAGAAGACATACAAATGGTCAACAGGTTTGTGAAAAAATACCTATTATCATAAAAATGCATCACCAAATGAAATCAAAACTATAATGTTTCACCCCTGTTAAAATGGCCATTTTCAAAAAGAAAGACAGGCAATATCAAACTCTGGAGAGGATGCAGAGAAAGGGGAATGCTTGTACACTGTTGGTAGGAATGAAAATTAGTGCAACTACTATGAGGAGCTTTTTCTTAAAAAAAGTAAAAATACAACTACCATATGACCCAGCAATCCCACTGCTGGGTATGTATACAAAGGATGGGAATTCAGTATATGGAAAAGATACTTGTGCACTCTTATGTTTATTCAACACTGTTCACAATAGCCAAGGTATAGTATTAACCTACGTGTCCATCAGCAAATGAATGGATAAAGAAATTGTGGTGCATAAACATAATGAACGACATAAAAAAGAAAGAAACCATGCCATTTGCAATAACATGAATGGAACTGGATAATATCATGTTAAGTGAAATAAACCAGGCATGGAAAGACAAATCTCACATGTTGTTACTCATTATGTGGGAACCAAATAGATGTATTAAAAAAAAACAAATGATCACACCTGTAATCCTAGCGCTCTGGAAGGCCAAGGTGGGTGGATTGCTTGAGCTCAGGAGTTAAAGATTAGCCTGAGCAAGAGCAAAACACTCCCTCTAAAAATAGCTGGGTGTCTCTAAAAATAGCTACTTGGGAGGCTGAGGCAAAAGAATCACTTGGGCCCACGAGTTGGAGGTTGCTGTGAGCTATGATGCCACATAGTGCTTTGTCACTAACTGTGACAAAGTGAGACTCTGTTTTAAAAAAAGAAAAAATAAATAAAAGAAGAAGAGTGGGGGAAAGGGGGGGACAAAGGAAGGATGATTAATGGGTACACAAATATATTTAGTAGTTAGGATGAACAATATTTGATAGCACAACATAGTGACTATTATCAATATTAAGTTCAATAAATTTGGGTATA
Source organism: Galagoides demidoff (assembly GCA_963574575.1). NCBI lineage: Eukaryota > Metazoa > Chordata > Mammalia > Primates > Galagidae > Galagoides > Galagoides demidoff. The sequence goes on along the minus strand of CAUYQV010187364.1, from coordinate 1,858 downwards.
CTTTAAGCTATCGAAAAGAATGGAATTAGAATTTTGCTAATACAAAGAAGTGATAAATGTCTGAGGTGATGGACACTCCAATTATCCTGATTTAATTAATCACATGATATGCCTGTATCAAAACATCTCATGTTCGCTATAAAGATATAAGACTATTATGAATCAAGAATACAAAAATCAAAAAGAAAAAAATTACTTGAGATTTTTGGGGAAAAAAGAACATTATATCATCAGACCAAAACTGATAGTGAAAGGTCAGAGTGAAGTGATCAGAGTGGAGAAAGTGTCTAGAGCCCAGGCAGTCGAACTGAGAACAAAGGTAAACTATGCTCCAGACCTTAATTATAGCAAGTCATGAAGAAAATAATACTGACTTACTGCATGAGAACAGTAAACTGAAATATTTTTAACATACTAAGTAACCTGTTTTTTATTTAAAAAAAAAAACAGGTTAGATTCATTTCAAGGTAACTGACATAAATCCATAATTTGCAGTCAAAATACTGGGAAAATGTATGATGGGAAATACTAAAATTACATTTGCATAATCATTCACACTCAGACTTATACACTTATCCAGTTCTTAGCTGTGGTCTCTAAATATTAATTTCTTCATAAAACAGGGATAGTAATGTTATCAACTTCTCTAATCTGTTGGGAGTTACATGAGCTAATGTACACGAAAGTCTTAACACTGTGCCTAGTGCATTAAACAAACAAAGCATTATGGCCATTATTTCGTTTCCCTTCAAGGGAAATAAGCTGAATTGTGTAAGAGCTCATCTTCTCTCTCCACATAAAACCTCTCCTTGACGAAAACATAATCACAAGACTGTTCAAGTGCATTTTTAGAGGCAGAGAATTTGAGGTGATAGTGAAAAGGAAAGGGATGGACTCCAAAGGTCTGCTCCAGTCCCTGTGAGGAGGACAAATGAAAGGCATGATATGGTTGACTTCAAGGGTAAGCCATGAATTTTCTGGATACGTTCCAAATGAGGCCTAACTCTAGGAAACTTCTTCAAACCACCTGCAGAATTTTTTTTCCAACACAGTTTCTACAGTAAATCTTCTATTATCAAGAGGCTTGTTTAATTTACAATAACATCCAACCACATACCTGTATTCCATCTGTTTGACTGAGATACAGCTGGATGTTGACATAGTCAGGTCTGTTCTCGTGCCAAAACTGAGAGGACATAAACATGAACAGACTTACTGGAGAGTCTTTCAGTTACTTAGATTTTCCACAATCCTAACACTTGTTATTCTAGAATGTAACACATATCCTAGCTTAATACAGCCAATATCTATAAGCAAATGAGTATTTATCTTACACACACACATATATATATAAATAAAGTGACAGATGTTAACTGCAACAACCTGTCCTACTGATATAAATTAGGTGTGATGGTGATGGTGGAATGGAATAATTTTCTGTTATCTCTATATATAAAATACAGCATGCTAAATACTATAAACTAATAAACTAATATTTTCCTAAGTCCTCCCCAAATATTCTTTATTTTATTCTCTAAGAGTCCCTAAGCTTTACCTAGGTGTTTATTCATAAGAATATGATTTTATTAAAAAAAAAAGACATTAGGCTTGGCGCCTGTGGCTCAATCGGCTAAGGTGCCAGCCACGTACAACTAAGGTGGTGAGTTCGAATCCCCAGCCCGGGCCCGCCAAACAACAATGACAGCTGCAACCAAAAAATGGCTGGGCGTTGTGGCGGGCGCCTGTGGTCCCAGCTACTTGGGAGGCGGAGGCAGGAGACTTGCTTGAGCCCAGGAATTGGAGGTTGCTATGAGCTGTGATGCCATGGCACTCTACCCAGGGGGATAGCTTGAGGCTC